>PVHW010009132.1:0-86248 GCA_004024825.1 Pygathrix nemaeus
TCCCCAGTGCAATCCCTCCCTGCTCCCCCCTCCCCATGATAGGCCCCAGTGTGTGATGTTCCCCTTCCCGAGTCCAAGTGATCTCATTGTTCAGTTCCCACCTATGAGTGAGAACATGCGGTGTTTGGTTTTCTCTTCTTGTGATAGTTTGCTGAGAATGATGGTTTCCAGCTGCATCCATGTCCCTACAAAGGACGCAGACTCATCCTTTTTTATGGCTGCATAGTATTCCATGGTGTATATGTGCCACATTTTCTTAATCCAGGGCAAGGACTTCATGTCTAAAACATCAAAAGCAACACCTGTTATTAAATTGAAGTCTGTCTCTCCTGTTAAACCTAATAATATTTGTTTTATATACCTAGGTGTTCCAATGTTGGGTGCATATATGTCCAGAACTCCAAATCCTGTTGCTGAATAGACATGCTATTGTTATGTAATGACCTGCTTGCTTTATTTTTAGTGCGTTTGACTTAAAATCTGTTTTATCTGATATAAGCATAGCTACTTCTGGTCAAATTTGATTTCCATTGGTAGGAAATATCTTTATTCATCCTTTACTTTTAATCCCTATGTGTCTTTACAGGTGAAGATAGTTACTTATAGGCAAAATACAGTTTGATCATTGTTTAAAATCTCTTTGTAGTCTGTATCATTTAAGTGGAAAGTTTAATCTGTTTACATTCAATGTTATTATTGATATGTGACAGGTTATTCCTGTCCTTTTATTAATTAATTTGTGATGGTTCTATGTATTCCTTGTTCTCATTTTTCTCATTGTTTATCGCTGTGATTTTGTGGTTTTCCTGCAGTGGTAACATTTGAGTTCTTTCACTTTATTAGTAGTGTGTTTGCTCTACTCTGGGTTTTATGCTTTTGTGTATATTCATAAAGTTAGATATCACCATTTTATGTCCAGGTATAGGAGTTCCTTAAGAATTTCTTATAGAGCCTGTCTATTTGTGATTAATTCCATTAGCTTTTACTGGTCTGGAAATAAACTTGATTTCTTCTTCATTTATGAGGGAGAAATTTGTTGGGTATAGTATCCTTGTCTAGCAGTTGTTATTTTTCATCCCTTTGAATATATCATCCCATTTTCCCTAGCCTTTAAAGTTTCTGCTGAAAAATCCACCGTTAATCTGATGTGGGTCTACTTATAACTGACTAGTTGATTTTCTCTTACCATTTCAGAATTCTTTGTCTGACTTTTGGCAATTTGTCTACAATGTGCCATTATAAAGATCTTTTTAAATTTTCTATTTTGACCTCTGAGCTTCCTGTATACAAATGTCTCAATCTCTTGGTAGACTTGAGAAATTTTCAGCCATTATTTTGTTACATAGATTTTCTATCTCTTTCATTTTTTTTCATCTCCTTCAGGGACACTAAAGATTAGAACACTAATTCCGTTATGATGCTCCATATGTCACATAAAATGTATTCATTTTTAAACACTTTTTTGTTTATTTTTTCCTTTTTGACTCGGTTATGTTCAAAGGCTTACCTTCACGTTCTGGCATTCTTTCTTGTTCTTGACCTAGTCTATTGCTAAAGCTTTCAAATGCATTCTGTATTTTAGTCAATAAATTCTTCAGTTCCAGGAACTCTCTTCAGTTCTTTATTATAATATCTAATCTCTTCATAAATTTATTTTTTATATCTTGAATTGTTTTTCTGATTTATTTGTACTGTTTATCTGTGTTTTCTTCTATTTCATTGACTTTTTATAATTATTCTTTTTTGAATGCTTTTCGGAATGTTATAACATTTTTAATTGGAATCTATTGCTGGAGACTAATTGTGTTTCTTTGGAGATGTCATATATGCTTGCCTTTTATTTTCTTCTCCTTTCTTATATTGATATTTGTACATTAAGTATAATAGTTGCTTCTTCCAATTTAAAACATTTGCTTTCATAGAGGAGGATCTTTTTTTTCCTGAACACATATCTGTAACATTGGATGGGTAGAGTACTTTGACTTTGATTCTAGGTGGGCACAGTGGTGTCTTTATATAATTGTTTTTCAGCTCCAAAAAAGTCAGTGGTGTCTGTATTTTCCTCAGTGGTTTAGGCTGTGGTCATTATTGGGAAGCTGTGATGAAGTCTTGCAAGGGGTGGGAATGCCAGTAGGCCAGTCCTCAGGCTCCAGTTATGACAATAGTGCACCAAGTATACTTGTCTTTGGGGTCCAGGGTGGCATACCCTGGTATCATTGTTATCAAGTTCAGATGGACCTCCAAAAATTTTGCTCAGAAGCCAGTGGTAGTAGTGGGCCAGGAGGGCTTGTGGGTATTCAGCCCCCTGGAAAGTACCCAAGGCATGGATGATGGTGCTAACAATGATGAGAGGAATTTCTGGCTCCCAAATTATCCATCCTGGTATTTATAGTGACTGTGATGTGCTGGGTGGGCCTGTCGTCAGGCCTACAACTGGAGTGTGTGTGTGTGTGTGTGTGTGTTTGTGTGTGTGGAGGTTGTGGTGGTAGCAGCAGTTTGAGTGGGTTCAACCTCAGGGACCTGGGGAAAGTTCTCAGGTACCAATGCTGGTGGATGGGGCAGGATGATCCACAGACCTCTGGATGGTGTGCTTGGGTACTGGTAGGAAAAAAATTGGGCTGGGTAGAACTGCTGTCAGGCTCCCTGATACTGTGTGTCAGCACTGGCTTTGGTGGGATAATCCAAAAGCCCTTTGCAAAATGCTTAGGTGGGACTACAGCAGCTGCTCTGCACACCAGTTGCTGAGGAGGGTAGGGTTACTTTCAGTGATGGGAGTCATAGACGGGCGGCTTGGGAGTTTGGACCCTAGTAATAGCAGCCAGCAGTAGGAGTGGCTGAAGGTGGGAGAGTGTCATCGGAACATGTAAAAATGCAGCCCTGCTCTACTTCTGGGAGTAGTGGAGTCACTGCCGATGGCTTGCAGTTTGGCACTGGTGGTAGCAGCCAGTTTGGTGGTAACTTCAGTTGGGGGATGTCAAGGGGCTACAGGGATGTAGAGATGCAAGGAGTATAGGCCAAGGGCAGGAGGCAGTCTGCTGTGAGCTAGGATTTCAAAATAGTGCACTGCTGTGACTGCTTAGGAAATAGGGAAAGCATGGGACCCAGTGCAGGCTTCCTCTCTGGAGCAGTGCCATCATATAGTCTTGGGAAGATCCCTATGTTAGTTGTAGAGATTGCAAGGGTTGATGGGCTCCCTGATGGCTAGAAATGTAGGAGTTTCTGCTGGGAATGTGGGCCACTGGGGCATCTCACTCTTTCCCACATTGTGGAGGCTCTCTGGCTCCTAGTTGATCCCAGCTGAGAAGAGTGCCTAGCTTTTTTTCTCCTCTCTTGCCTTGGGTTTTTCCTGTAGTTCTCTGTTCAATTCCAGTATTCCCCTTAGAACATTTATTAAAAGTGTAATTACTTATGTTTTTGTTCTTCTTGGCAGAGGAGGCAAATACAAGATTCCTTTAATCTGCCATTTTGATGCCAGCTACATGCATATATATATAATCCAACTCTTTAATTGTATTATTGTAATTTTTTCTATGTTGTACAACTTAACATATCTCTGTTTCACTTTCTCAAATGACTTTATTAAAGAAAAAATTTTAAGGTGAGTAGTTGCAGTATCATATGTAGTAGGAATACACACTCACACACACACATACCCTAAGTTTCTGTCATTAATAAACAGAAAAATTATGATCAATGCATTTAGTAAAATAATTTACATGGTTTGAAGCTCTAAATAAATTAAATGCAATGATACTGAATTATTGTAAAAAAATGCACAATGCAAAATAATGCCTTTTGGTATAGCATTTAAAAAACACAAAAACAAGGAATGTACGTAAGAACTCTCACTTGTATATGTGCTGATTACTCATAAGTGTATGAATAATGACTGCCTCCAATAAAAAGTTCTAGAAAACTTTAAAACTGAGAAATAGTAACTTATTTTGCACTGCTTACTCTTTTAAATACTCTTTTTTAACAAATGTCTATACTATCTACTCAAATCAGCAAAATACAAATATAATAAAATCTAGTTATCTAAAACATAATAAAGACATTCATTTGACAAGCCAAACTGCTTCTGCTTTTCCTGGACATTGCATGTGGCTTCTGAATAAAGATGTCAGTGTGTGGGAGAGAGATGGAAACAAGATAGATGGGCCTTCCTTCTAGATATGTATAGAGCTTTCCTCTCCATATGTCAGTGACTAGACTCTGACTTGCTTCTGTCTCTGATGCCACTGTTTATTCAAGGAGATTATAATGGTAAATCCCCATTTGTACCTACAATAGCATTAAAATCATCAATAATGTTTCTAAGGCTGGCAAGTATATATATAAGTATATATATGTATGTATAAGTATATATACACATATATTTGAGTACATATAAAAGCATATGTATACATATATTCAAGTATATATAAGGATATAGGTATATATACACATATGTATTCAACTGGAAAGTACATAATCTCAGCTTTTATGTTGCCATAGATATGTGTAAAAGTTTTGTTCAGTCACTGAAGGATGGAGTGAAAATACACTTGATCTTTAGAATCTTCTAGAAACATCAATTTATTCATGAAGTTCAGAACTAAACTTTTTCAAAGGACTGGTATGTTCCCCCAATTCATGTATTGAAGCCCTAACCCCAATGTTATTGCACTTGGAGATAGGACATGAGGAGGTCATTAAAGTTTTTAATCAGGCCACAAGAGAAACAACCTAATCTGATAGCTTTAAAGCTCTTACATGAAGAGGAGAAGGGAGGGATCTCTCTCCATCTCTTTCCATCATACATGCAAACAACAAGGAAGCTACAGTCTGCAAGCCAGGAAGAGAGCTCTCACCAGGAGCCAAAATGGCCTGCTCCTTGACCTTGGACTTCCCAGGCTCCAGAAGAGTGAGAAATAAATGTCTGTTAAATCATCCAATGGTATTTTGTTATAGCAACTCAAGCAGATTCATATAATTGGAATAAAAAGTAAGTTTATACTTGGCCAGGCACAATGGCTCACACCGGTAATCCCAGCACTTTGGGAGGACAAGGCAGGAGGCTTGCTTTAACTCAGTAGTTCAAGACTAGACTGGGCAATCTGGTGAAACCCTGTCTCTACCAAAAATACAAAAAATTAGCCATTTGTGGTGGTGGGCATTTGTGGTCCCAGCTATTCATGAAGCTGAGGTGGGAGGATCGCTTGAGCCTGGGAGGCAGAGGTTGCAGTGAGCCAGTCACACCACTACACTCCAGCCTGGGTAACAGACTAGGATTCTGTCTCAAAAAAAAAAAAAAAAAAAAAATTACACTTTATCAAACTGAGAACAAAAAAGGATAAGAAAAATGTACAGTTAACAAAATAGTAAATGTATGTATATGAGTAAATACAAAATTAAATAATTTTAGTATAGTTCCTTAAAATTCAAATGTTAAATATCAAATGTACTTACTGTTAATTGTGTGTTACTTGAAAGATAAAACACACTGAGGCTAAGCAGATGACACTGTAATATTGTTTTTGAAATCAAAACAATATTTACAAAATCAAATAATCATAAAAGTAAGAATGAAAAATAAATAATAAATAACAAATTCATTTTATGGAAAATACTGTTTTTAGAATGTTAAGAAAAAGAGATATTTTTTCTCATTACATATTATTCCTCTGATATCTGAAGTTTCAAATGACTTTCAAATTTTAAATTACTTGTAAAGTTACTATTTTGTATTTGGTGTATTTGTTTTCATATATACATTGTTTTTCCAGATAAAACATGTGGTATACATGTATATTTTTAAAAATAAAGTCATATATCTCATAATGATAAGTAAACATTATAAGAAATGCCTCATTAATTTCAATGTTGTTCAAACATAATAAAGTGTACTTACACAAATCAAGATGATATAACCTAGGCTATATGGTACAGCCTATTGCATCTAGGCTACAAGGCTGTATAGCATGTTATTATACTGAATACTGTAGGCAACTATAACACAATGGTAAGCATTTGTGTATTATATAGAAAAGGTACCATAAAATTATACTATTATAATCTTATAAGATCATCAGTGTATATTTGCTTCATTATTGACTAAAATGTTATGCAGCACATCATTTTTATACACATTCTTCACACACAAACACACATATATATCACACATACACTTGTCAATACAATAATGGAATCATCATAGAGAAAATTTGGGGGCTTTTTGCGAAAAAATACCATCGTCTGGTAAAGTCTAACAATAGACTTTGCACCATTGTTTATTGCTCGTGTTTGCTCTTACATTTTGAAGGGTGTGCTATGATGTATCACAGAGAAAATTGATCATACTTCATGGATATTTAAAAAGCACGTCGTAATTTTGACTAAAGTCCTCTGGAATTAAAGAAAGTATTCAATAATTAATATGTAGCAATGTTTATGTACTAGTTGAAGCATGCTTTATTATACTTGGAAATATTTATCTGCCTTGATAAGTATATGGACACACACAAATGCACACATAAACTCATTTTTATTTCTAAACAGTAAAATAATTGGAGAATATTTTAGCACAATCACCATATTTTCAAATTTCAATTACCTACATTTATAAAATTAAAGATGGTTACTTTTTCAACTGTCTTGTTTTTCATGCCACTGTGTATTAGTCAAGGTTCTCCAGAAAATAAATAAAAATAAAAACTATCAATTAGAGATTATCTATTATATCTATCTATCTATCTATCTATCTATCTATCTATCTATCATCTATCTACTTATCTTGGAGGCTGATAAATTCAAAATTTGCAGGGTAGAACTGTAAGCTGGAGATCCAGGGAAGAGCCCATGTTGTATTCCAAGTTGTAAAGCCATCTGCTTTGAATTTCTTCTTACTTAGGGGAGTCAGTCATTTGTTCTGTTCAGGCTTTCAAATGATTGGCTATGACCCACATACATCACGAAGAGCAATCTACTTTGTAAAACAGACACCAACTTAATTCTTATTCTAATCTAAAAACACCCTCATAGAAACATTCAAAATAATATTGGACTGAATATCTTGGAACATCGATGAAGCCAAAGGAACATATGAAATTAAGCAATTCAAATTCATATCTTATGAACTTAGCACCTATACATGTATTCTTAAGCCTTATGTAAATTCAAAATTTTAAAAAAAATCAAAATATATATCCTCCTGAATTATTACAATTGTTCTGAATAGGACTGAAAATACAAAATCTTTCCCCAGAAGATGTTACAAACTCTTCGGGTTATTTTTATTCCTCTCCTTGATGTCGGAAATTTAAATACTATGAGGTAAAGTCAACAATACTTAAAAACTTTGATGTAAAATTAATATATCTTATGCTACAATACAAAAATATAATAGACAAAAATGTTTGCCATATTTTTGATAAAAATACATACAATATATGATGCATACACATTCATACACACACACACACACACACACACACACACACACAATCTAAAACCATCCTCACAGGATTAACAAGAATTGTATGTTGTGTTCTGGTCAAAAATATAGTTATAATTAAGCATTAATCAGGCTGCCCTCTGGTTCATTTCCTTGTAACGGAGAGTCACGTAGCATTAGATACTGACCATTTGCATCCTCATTGTTTCTACAGATAGGATTTCTAATGTTAGATTCATAAAACTTTCATTTAAGAATTGCTTCAGGTGTTTTAGATCCCAAATTCCAGTGGGTTGGCTGATGCCAATCAGGTTGAAGATACCCACAGAGAAACTGAATCAACATGAGTTGCAGTTTCTTCATTTCCCTGTCCAGGACCTTCACCCTGTGATCTTAGACAAATCAATGATCCCTACACTTCAGCCCAGTTCCTTTTTAACTTTTATTTTAAGTTCAGGGGTACATGTGCATATTTGTTACATAGGTAAACTTATGCTGTGGGGGTTTGTTGTACAAATTATTTGATCACCCAGGTATTAAGCCCAGTAAATATTCATTATTTTTGCTGATCCTCTCTGTCCTCCCACCCTCCACCATCTAATAGGCCCCAGTGTGTGTTGTTCCCCTCTGTGTGTCCATGTGGTCTCATCATTTAGCTCCTACTTATAAATGAGAACATGTGCTATTTGCTTTTCTGTTCTTGCATTAGTTTGCTAAGAATAATGGTCTCTAGCTCCAACTGTGTCGCTGCCAAGGACATGATCTGCATATACCTAAAGGAATATAAATCATTCCCTTATAAAGACACATGTATGTGTATGTTCATTGCAGCATGATTTACAACAGCAAAGACATGGACTCAACCTAAATGCTCATCAATAATGGACTAAAGAAAATGTGCTACATATACACCATGGAATACTATGCAACCCACTCTTCACCTCTTAAAATTCTAGCTTCAAACTCTTCAGAGAGGCCAATGTGATGTTTCCTCCCATCTCCTTGGTTGGCAGCCTTACTAATACAATGCGCTGTCTGCTGTAATTCTTGATGTTGACTTATTGACTTGCTGTGCATTGGGCCATTGTCTTAGTTGCGTCCTCTAGAGGGACAGAACTAATAAGATAGATGTATATATGAAGGAGAGTTTATTAGGAGGATTGATTCACACAATCACAAGGTGAAGTCCTACAGTAGGCTGTCTGCACACTGGCGAGTAAGGAAGTCAGTCTGAATCCCTAAATCTCTAAAGCTGGGAAGCCAGTAGTGCTTCCTTCAGTCTGTGTCTGAAGGCCCAAGAGCCCCTGGCAAATCACTGGTGGTGTAAGTCCAAGAGTCCAAAAGGTGAAGAACTGGGAATCTGATGTTCACGGGCAGGAAGCATCCAGCATGGGAGAAGATGAAGTCCGGAAGACTTAGCCTGTCTAGTCCTTTCACATTCCTCTGTCTGCTTTCAGCCTAGCCACACCAGCAGTTGATTAGATGGTGTCCACCCAGATTGAGGATGAGTCTGCCTCTCCCAGTCCATGACTCAAATGTTAATTTTTTTTTTTTTTTGCAATAGACACACCCAGGAACAATATTCTGCATCCTTCAATTCAATCAATTTGATGCTCAAATATTAATCATCACAATGGACTTATTTTGGTTACACATCTTCATAATAAAATAACAGAAGAAACACTCTTGGTAATTGCAGTTCTTGTTTCTATAACTGGTCCTGTGGTCATACCTAGTATTTATAACCACCTTTTCCCACTACCCTTTCCACACTTCCTTTGCTCTCACCATGCACCTCAGCTGTTTTTGTTTCTTTACCAGTTGGAGTGACTGAAACCTACTAGCCTAAAATGTCTGAGCTATTAGTTCCTGGGCTACTGGTATCTGGGGTATTCGTATTCTTAGCTGTATTGGGCTGTTTTTTTTTTGTTGTTGTTGTTGACTTTAATCACAGAACATAGTAATAGAGAAATCCTGAGTCATCTTCTATATTCCAGACATTCTCTTCTGTACCACCATTGTGGAGAAGTCATAATGCTGTTCCTTGGTAGCAAGGATCAATCAAACCAGCTAGCTCAGTATCTCCCTTTTGTTGCATATTGATTCAGGGGAAGGAAGAGGAAAAAGTTTCTGGGTGGCAGTCTTAACTTCTATTCATTTGAATCATTATTGTTTCTCTTGTTAGGAACATTCTACCCTTTGAAACCAAGTCCTCCATGCTGGCAGAGCTTAAGCTTGCAGGAAAAAGCCATCTTCTTCAGGATGATGGGTATATTAGTCTGTTTGGGCTGCTGTAACAAAATGCACAAGACTGAGTGGTTTAAATAGCAGAAATGTGTGTATCACAATTTTGGAGACGAGAAGTTTGTGATCAAGATACCAGTAAATTTGGGTTTTGGTAAGGAATTACTCCTGGCTTGTAGACAGCTGCATTCCCTCTATGTCCTCACATAAACTTTCCCTGTGCATGAGCATGGAGAGTGAGAGCAAGATCTCTGATGTCTCTTCTAAGGACATCAGGTCTTCCTACCCTGAGTATTTTTTTTTTTTTTTTTTAGAGAAAAATAAGTTTTAGTTAGTATTTAATTTTTTTAAAAAATTATTTTTTCCCTTGAATCTGGGCCTTATGCTTATGACCTCATTTAATTTTACTCCCTCAGAAGCTCCATCTACAAATACAGCCACATAAGATGTGAGGTTTTTAGCATATAAATATTAGGGTCATGAAAACATTCCACTCTGTAGCAGTGGAGATCCTGATAAGACAACTGAATTCCATGACAAGAGCCCATTGTTACACTGAATTTACTGTGAGGTGAATTCCTTGATTGGAAACAATATGTTATGTGGGATACAATAATGATAGAAAAGACATTCTGTAAGTCCATGGAAGGTAATTTTGGAAGAAACATTGAGGGAGGGAAGGCAAATCCATATGCAAAGTACATGCCTATTTCTGTAATAATAATAATAATAATAATAATAAAATGCCACTCCTTCCCTGATAGAAGAAGTTCAACGTAATTAACCTGTTGCCAGGTAGCTGGCTGACCATGCTAAGAATAGTACAGTAAGCCAAGGTAGGTCCAGCATTTGTAGTTCATTTATTATGGACCACCTTATTGTTGCTGTTTCATTCAACCAAGCAAGCAATCTCTTACAGCCCTTTCTTACTCCCTGAGCTACAACATTAAATGCAGAGGTTTTGCTTAGTGAATCCATATTAATAAATTAGTCCTAATTCCACTTTATGCCTCCTCCACAATTATCTCACACCCTTAATATCCATTCCCACACATTTCCTAAATTTTTATCTGCATAAGTTAGAAAAATCAAGTACTTCTTTTGCACCATAATGCATCTCATAATGGGATACACTTTGTACCTCACCTTTATGGACCTGCTGGGATTTGTGTTTAGTAATAAGCCTACAAGTGAAAGAGGATAGTGAGAGTAGTAACTAAGAAGAATCAGCATTGTTTTCTTTTAAGTCATCTGTATCAGGGAAGGTCATTTCAGTATTCTCAAGCAATATGGGGTTAATATCCTTAGAGAGGGTAGAGAGGCTACTTCTACTGCCCAAGGAGACTCATCAGAATTTAAGGGCTCACTGTCTCCAGCTTTATCAGGGTATTGCCAGTGTGTCCCCATTCAATACTCAGAATCTCATTGCTTCTCAGTATATGTCTTAATCTTCACAACAGACACACTGTGAGGCTGAGAATTCCATTTGCCTTGTAATTTAGCAATTAGATGAGATTCTGGGTTTGATTTGAAATCGTCTCAGCCTTGTCATGTAAGAGATAAATATCTCTTTTATGGCAGATACAGAAGATTTCAGGTCATTTGTGAAGCACTTGAGTTGGAAATTAGAATCCTTTAGCTCTGTTCTTTTCCTGCTTTAAAAGCAACATCAGGAACAAACAGCAAATTTCATTACATTTGTTAATTTGACAGAAACATGTTTAATGGTATCATAAATATGATCATTCAGATCCTTACTTCTTATAAATATTTGATTTGGAGTATTCAGTTGAGACATTTTGCATATCTGTATTGTCACATCACAACATGGACTCTCAGTGCTCTCTTCACTACCGGAAATAGATTTGTTGCATCATTAAATCTAATCTTATTAGAGAGCCAATTCCAGAAACCCCAGAATCAATTTAAAAACCTCATCCTTACAATTCTGTTCCTTTAGAACCACTTCTGGTACCAAACCTGTATCAGTCTGAGTTTGCCAAAGAAACAGATCAAGTAGTATGTGTATAAAGTCAGCCCTCCATATCTGCAAGTTTTGCATTCATGTATTAAACCAACAGGGGATTGAAAATATTTGGAAAAAAAACACCAATGAACAATAGCAATACAACAAAAAAGTAATGTAAATTAAAATATAGTATACAAATTATTTGCATGACATTTACATTATATCAGGTTTTATAAGTAATCTAGAGATAAGTAAAGTATACAGCAGGATGTGCATGGATTATATGCAAATGCAAATAGCACGCCATTTTATAGAAGAGACTTAAGCATTCTTATATTTTGAGATTTGAGGAGAACTAGTCCCTTAGAACTCTGATGGGACAGCTGTGTATATGTATACAAATATTTATTTTAAGGAATTGGATCAAACAATTATAGAGGCCGTCAAACCAAAGTCTTCCGGGTGAGCAGGCAGGTTGGAGACAAGGGGAAACTGAGAGGAAGGTTACCTATTGACATAATTTCTTCTCATTTGTGAGAGGTCAGTCTTTTTTCTTTTTGGGCATCTAACTGTTTGAGTGAGGCTCACTCACACTAAGAAGTACAATCTGCTTTACTCAAAGTCCATGAATTTCAGTGTTAGTCTCATCCAAAAATACCCTTACAAGAATTTCCAGAATAACGTTTGACCGAATAACTAGGCATCATAACCTAGACAAGCTGACCTATAAAAATAACCATCATACCCTGCTTCAACACACATCAAATTTTCTATTTTTCTTTATATACCTAATGTATTTTTTATTTCAATAGGTTTTACTACCCTGAGCATTTTTTTGCAAAGAAAAATAGGTTTTAATTAGTATTTAATTTTTAAATATTATTTTTCCCTTTCTCTATTACGTGAAATTATATTTTCTCTTTTTATGTAAAGGCCTTTAGCATATGTGTTAGTCAGCCTTTTACCATGGTATAAAAACAACCCCTAATCTTATTGGCTTAGAAAAAAAAAATGTTTACTTCTTCTCCTGAGGACTGAAGTTCTGTTGAGTTCTTGTTGACTCCACAATTTCTTTAATTGTAGGACTCTGGCCAGAAAAAGCATCTACTGTCTGGGACATGATATTGTTCTTGAAGTGAGCTCGAGGGTCGAGCATATTATAGTTCTTCTTGAAGCCTTTGTTTAGGAGTGAGCACACTTCTCTTCTTCCCACATTCTGTTGGTCAAAGCCATTAACATGGACAAATCCAGAGTCAATGGGGTGGGGTGGGGATATGTACTATTTGTAGTCTACTGGAAAGAAAGCACTGAAGAATCCCATAGCAAAGATCAAGGAGGTACAATACTATGTTTAATTAGTGGCTAACAGTGGATAGTAATCCATTCACTTAAAAAAATTATATGCAGAGCTTTAACATCTTAATAAGCAGGAGGTTTATTAAGTATTTTCAAATTTACACTGGTTTTTCTTCTGAAAAAAATATTTTACATCAATTCATGATGGAAGCATAGAATACTAACATGATTAACTGTAATACAACATAAAATAATTAAGTCTAATGGGGGGCTAGGGGTATCTAAAGTCACATAATGATTAAAAATTATCATCAGTAATAGTCTTGCTTATTGACTATTTACATTATTTCTATCTGTTTTATAGGCGTAACTTGCGTGTTCTTATACAATTATAAAATTTATATTAGGCAATTACTTTTAATAGCTCAATTTTTAAAATGAAAAAACTGAAGCAACAACAGCTTATCTAAATGCTCATGATGTAGCAGATAGTAGCAGAATAGGAATTCAACTCCAAGCACATAAGAGCCACAGTAGTACATTATTGCTGCTGTAATATAGTACAGGAAGTTATGAAATTCCATCTTATTTTGAATATAATAAAAGCCACCATATGCTTTCACATTAGTTATGCATGATTAAAGCATGGAAAATACATACTTGAGATTTAGTTATTTTTTCTTAAAAGTATGGAGAATATAGATGCATCAAGCCCCAATATAACTTTTTTTAAAGACCCTTGAAGACACATTTGATATAGAAGGAAATACACACTTAATTTAGAAGGATGTGTTTCACATAAGGATGAGATGCTGGAGTGATGGATCTTACATTTACAGTTTTAAATTTAGGCAATAGATGATTTGTCCTAATCAGAATCCATAGGAGTTATTTTTAAAGACATTCCTATGATTCATCTCATTAGTTTCTCTCAGGTATTTATGTAATACATTTCTATCTGTCATGCACATTGATTAAGAGACAAAAAGTCAGTTGTAAATGTGTTTTCAAGATTATCTTTAGAAAGTTGAATTTTAGCACATGTGTTAATGAGACTTTTTAAAATCATTAGTTTTCTTTAAAAAGCTAACAGCAAGATATTTATATAGGTATCAAAATAAGACTTATGTAACAACATATGCTGTATGAATTTAAATCTGCTAAATTATATAGAAGATGCTATTTGAGTAATATATTGCTGGCGATGAGAATATAATAGCTTAAGTCTTTTAAATTGGAATGAAAAAATACTAAAGTCTCTGGGTATTTTGGGAAAAAATGTATTAAGTCTATAGATACTTTAGAATGTTCTATTGGGAAAATAATAATTATTTCATTTGACATATCTGGTATATCCATTGCCACTCCTAAATCATCCTATTAAATAATCAGCTGTATCTTCAACAGTCTATTCTCTTCTAGGTAGTCCATAAGTAAAGTATGTAAAAAGATATAAAATAAAAATAAATATATACTCAGTGATTATTAGTGACTTGCATAATGTTCCAAATTTGATAGTGGAAATGGGTTTAGAAAATGGAATGTTAATAAGCATATTATGTGTGGTATTGTTGTGTATACTACAAAGAAGAATTTTTGCCTACTTTTGAACACTTCTTAAAATACTCCTGATAACAAGGCTAACTTTAGTGTTCTTATATGCATGTTATAAATATGATTATATACTTTAACTGGGTTAAAGAAATTGTATGAACAACTCCAAACAGTGATCTCTTTTTATGCATCCATTCTAAATGATGCAGCATTTCAGCCTTCCTATAAAGGAGAGAGAGTAAGTTTATTTGATTGGTTGCAAATCAGTTTACACAAAGTTAACATTTGAGAAAAAAACTTGCATTATATTTTATTATGTCAACTAGAGAAATAAATATCTGTGGAAAGAAGTCGGGAAAAAGTGACTGATAGGAGACAAAACTAACTTTCAGTTCTCACTTGGATGGACACAGCAGCATGTAGAGATTCACATTGAGACCTTTTGCTCTAGAACTACCACTAAAACATACCAGGAAAGCCAAGAGAATCCACAGACCCTTTGAAGGAAGCAGCTTAACACTGCAGACTCCCTGAGACAACCAAAAAACTGTGATTGTTCAAAGTGTGGGAGGGGAACTGTCCACCCTTGAACATACATCCTCACTGGTGAACCTGAACATTGAGACCTGGGAGATGAATTTGACCACACCTGGAGCTGAGGAGAATTTAGGGAGCTGAGCAAAATATAGCGGTGGAGGAAACAGTGGGAAGAGTCTTCGGAGTACTCTTCGTTCCCAGGGAACTCATTTCTGACTATGTCTCAGAGGGGTTTTTGGGAAGGGCTGTCAGTGGAATTGGTGACACCAAAGGGAGAAAAAAATGTCAGCTCAACTTTGTAACAATTTAGACCGAACATGAAGTTTCCTGGAGAGAATCTGGGGGAGGAGGTGAATGGGGAGTGCAGATACAAGAACAGAAGCCATAGAAGGCAGGTTGCCTTCTCAGTGGGGAGGCCTGTAGCCTAGGGAAAATTCTCAGCCCTGCTTACTAGCTGCCTGGAAATAAACTCAGTTCCATTGGTGGGGCACAATGCAAGTGAGACCAGACTTTTGGGCTATGTGGGACCTGAGTGAGGCCTGTTATGGTTGGCTTTTCCCTACTTACCTGGTGACCTTTATGATGCAGCAGAGGCAGCCATAATCCCCCTGGAAACATAACTTCATTGGCCTGAGAACCACTCCCTCTTCCTCCACAGTGGCCCCACCAAGCCCCACCCAAAGAGAGTCTGACCTCAGACAGAGCAAACACAAAGGAAACAATCTCTTGGGATCTGATTTCCCCTTCTCTGGCCACCTAAAAAAAAACAAAAACAAAATAGTTATCCAAGGAATACCAGGGCAAGCTTGTACCCTCCCTGTGCTACAACACAGGGATGCTGTCTTGAAAGTGCCACCTCCTGGCTGGAGGCCAATGAACACAAGACCAGCACATTAAATAAAAATACAATTGTGGACCCTCGAAGAGTCCATTTCACTTCCCTACTACCTCTACCAGAGCAGGTGCCAGTATTCATGGCTGAAAGACCTGAAGATGATTTACATCACAGTACTCTTTCCAGACACCCCTGGTACCAGCCTAGAGCTCAGTAGCTTCACTGGGTGGCTAGATGCAGAAGATAAATAACAATCACTGCAGTTTGACTCACAGGAAGCCCCATCACTTGGGGAATGGGGAGAACACCACATCAAGAGAGCAGTCCATGGGACAAAAGAAAATCTGAACAGCAGCGTTTGATCCCCTGCTCTTCCCTCTGACACAGATGACCCAAATCAGAAGGAACCAGAAAAACAATTTGGCAATATGACAAAACAAGGTTCTTTAACACCCCCAAAATATCACACTAGCTCACTAGCAATGAAGCCAAACTAAGAAGAAATCTCTGAATTGTAAAAAGAATTCAGAAGATCAATTATTAAGCTAATGAAGGAGGCACCAGAGAAAGGTGAAGTCCAACTTAAAGAAGTTAAAAAAGTGTTGTAGAATATGAATGGGAGAATCTCCAGAGAAATAGCATAAATAAAAAGCAATCACAACTTCTGGAAATGAAAGACACACTTAGAGAAATGAAAAATGCACTGAAAAGTCTCAGCAAAAGAATTGAACAAGTATTACATTGATTCAGAAGTAATTGCAATTTTATGCCAGCAAAATCGAGAAAAGAACTTTTGAGCTAGAAGACAAGACTTTTGCATTAACACAATCCAATAAATAACATAAAAAGAATCAAGAAAAAAATGAACAAAGTCCCCAAGAAGTTTAGGATTATGTTCAATTATCAAACCTGAGGAAAATTGGTGTTTCTGAGAAAAAAGAGAAATCTACAAGTTTGGAAAACATATTTCAAGGAATAATTGAGAAAAACTTTACTGGCCTTGCTAGAGATCTAGACATCCAAAGACAAGAATCTGAAAGAAGACCCAGGAAATTCATAGCAAAAATATCATTGCCTAGGCATATAGTTATCAGGTTATCTAAAGTCAAGACAAAGGAAAGATGCATAAGAGCTCTGAAGGAAAAGCATCAAGTAACCTATAAAGTAGTAAAACCTATTGGGTTAACAGCAGATTTCTCAGCAGAAAACCTATAAACTTGAAGGGATTGGAATCCTATCTTCCCCTTCCTTAAACATAAGAATTATTAGCCAAGAATATTGTATCCAGCAAAACTAAGCTTCATAAATGAATGAAAGAGACAGTCGTTTTCAAACAAACAAATGATGAGAGAATTTGCCATTACAAAGACATTATTACAAGAACTGCTAAAAGGAACTCAAAATCTTGAAACAAATCCTCAAAATACACCAAAAATAGAATCTCCTTAAAGCATAAACCTCACAGTGTGTCCAGAATTGGTGGGTTCTTGGTCTCGCTGACTTCAAGAATGAAGCAGTGGATCCCTGCCGTGAGTGTTACAGTTCTTAAAGCTGATGTGTCCGGAGTTTGTTCCTTCAGATGTCCAGATGTGTCTGCAGTTTCTTCCTTCTGGTGGGTTCGTGGTCTCACTGACTTCAGGAGTGAAGCTGCAGACCTCTGCTGTGAGTGTTACAGCTCTTAAAGGTGGCACGTCTGGAGTTGTTCATTCTTCCTGGTGGGTTCAGGGTCTCACTGGCTTTAGGAGTGAGGCTGCAGACCTTTGCAGTGAGTGTTAGAGCTCATAAAGGTGGCATGGACCCAAAGAGTGAGCAGCAGCAACATTTATTGTAAAGAGCAAAAAGAGCAAAAGAACAACACTTCCACAGCCTTGAAGGCTACCCCAGCAGGTTGCTGTGGGCTGGCTCAGGCAGCCTGCTTTTATTTCCTTATCTGACCCCACCCACATCCTGCTGATTGGTGCATTTTACAGAGAGCTGATAGATCTATTTTACAGAAAGCTGACTGATCTATTATACAGAAAGCTGACTGATCCAGTTTACAAAGAGCTAATTGGTCCATTTTACAGAGAGCTGATTGGTCCATTTCGACAGAGTGCTGATTGGTGCATTTACAATCCCTGAGCTAGACACAGAGTGCTGATTAGTGTATTTGCAATCCCTTTGCTAGACATAAAAGTTCTCCAAGTCCCCACTAGACTCAGGAGCCCAGCTGGCTTCACATAGTGGATCCTGCACCCAGGCTGCTGGTGGAGCTGCCTGCCAGTCCCCCCCGCCATATACCCCTACTCCTCAGTCCTTGTGCAGTCTGTGGGACTGGGCGCCATGGAGCAGGGGTCAGTGCTTGTCCCGGAGTCTCGGGTCACGTGGGAGCCTACCCCCGGAAGGGTGGTTCCCGCATGGCGGGCTGCAGGTCCCCAGCACTGCCCCGTGGGGAGGCGGCTGAGGCCGGGTGAGAATTTGAGGGCAGTGCATGTGGGCACGCAGTGCTGGTTGACCTGGCACAACCTCCGCAGCCGCTGGACTGGGTGCTAAGCCCCTCACTGCCCTGGGCTGTCAGCGCCAGCCAGGGGCTCTGAGTGCAGGGTCTGAATAGACTGCACCTGCCCCCGCCGGAACTCATGCTGGACTATGAGTGCCACAGGCAGCCCCGGTTCCCGCCCACGCCTCTCCCTCCACAACTTCCGGCAAGCAGAGGGAGCCGACTCCAGCCTTGACCAGCCAAGAGAGGGACTCCCACAATGCAGTGGCAGGCTGAAGGCCTCCTCAAGTGCCACCAGAGTGAATGCGAGGCCAAGGAGGCTACAAGAGTGAGGGCTGTTAGCACATTGTCACCTCTCAATCCCCCCTCTAAACAGGACACCCCAACTGCTGTTGGGAATTTGGTTGATGATTGCTCTAGCTACTTCCTGATGGATAGGGGAGATGAAGGAGCCCTGCAGTTGTAGTGTCCTCCAGAGAGGAGCTCTCTAGGCCAGTGAAAGTGCTAGCAGGTGGGTCCAGGGGTCCTCAGTAGAAGTAGTTAGTTGAGCTCATTTGGGGTTCCATTTGTAAGACCATCTGTAGCTTGATGGCCTCGATTCTAGAGGAAACAAATTTGATAAGAAGGTTAAAGATGGGCCCAAAGGTGAGTAACAGCAAGATACTGCCACGGGACCTAGAAAGGGGAGAAGCCATATTGCCCAACTCCAGAGATTGGTATAAGAATTTGAAAGGTGCTGTCTGATTTCAGAAGCCTTTTCCTGTAAACACCGAGTGGCATCTTGTACTATGCCTGACTGCCTGACTGGTTAGTGTAAAAACAACACTCTTCCTCTAAGAAGGTGCAGAGCCCTCCTTTCTCAGCTGTGAGGAGGTCTAGGCCTCAGTGGTTTTGGAGAATCACTACTGCTAAAGAGTCTATTTGGGATTGTAAAGGAAGGATAGATTTCATTATTTCTTGCAAACTGATAAATCCTTTGAGAGTGTGTGGTAGTCGGATAATGAAGTAGATAAACCAGCTATTCCGGTTTCTGTAGCAGTAGCCATTCCTAACCCTGTTAGTAGGGGTATTAGTTGTATGGCTCTGCACTGATGGACTTGAACTTTGAGGGGTACTGATAAGGTCTGATTTCCTGGGGCAATATTAATGTTGGAACTTAGAAAGACTAAGGTGCAGGTGCCTGTCCAGTTAGTGGGGAGGCAGATACAGGTTAACATACCACATAAGAAGAATATGACTTGGCTAGGTAGACATTTAGAAATTTACCCTGGGGGCTTTTAAAGGAATAGGGTACACTATTTTTTACTTTACTACTTCCATCTCTCTTTCTTTTCAACTTCTTCTGTGTCTCTCTCTTTCTGATTCTCTTTCTGTCTTTCCTTCTTTGACTGTCTCTGTCTCTTCCTCTGTCTCCTTCTCTTTGTCTTTCTTGTTTCTTCCTCTCTCTTTCTCTGACTTCCTGTCTCTACAGGACCTATAAAACAATAACACAATAAAAAACAAAAGGCATTCAGGAAAAAAAAAAAAATAGCACAATGCATAGAATAGTACCTCACATCTCAATTTTAACATTGAATGTAAGTGACCTAAATGCTCAACTTATAACATACTGAAAGGCACAGTGGATAATTCTCCAATCAAGCATCAGCTGCCTTCAAGAGACTCATCTAAAACATAACCTTAAGGGAAAGGGGCAGAAGAAGTTACCCCATGCAAATAGACAGCAAACACGAGCAGGAGTGGTTATTCTTATATCAGACAATATGATATTTAAAGCAACAACAGTAAAAAGGACAAAGAGGTACATTATATAATGATTTAAAAAAAAAACCTAGTCCAACAGGAACATATCACACTTCTAAATATATATGCACCTCACACTGGTGTTCCCAAAGTTATAAAGCATTTACTGTTTGGCCTAAGAAATGAGATACACAGCTACAAAATAATGATGGGGGAATTCAATACTCCACTGACAGCACGAGGCAGGTCATTAAGGCAAAAAGTCAACAAAGAAGCAATGGACTTAAACTATATCCTATAACAAATGGATTTAATATAACCTATACTCTAGAACAAATGAACTTGAGATATTTACAGAACACTTTTCCCAACTGTAGAATACACCTTCTGTTCATCAGTACACAAAAGATTCTTCAAAATAGACCACATGATAGGCCACAAACAAGTCTCAATAAATGGAATAAAATAAAAATTATATCAAGTACTCTTGCACACCACAGTGGAATAAAACTAGATATCAATTTCAAAAGCAATCCTTAAATATATGAATATGCATGGAGATTACATAACCTGCTCCTGAATTATCATTGGGTCAACAAAAAACTCAAGATGAAAATTTAAAAAAATTTAAACTGAACAAGTATAGTGACACACCCTATCAAAACCTCTAGGATACAGGAAAAGTGGTGATATGAGGAAAGTTCATACCACTAAATGTCTACATAAAAAGGTCTGAAAAAGCACCAAAAGACAATCTAAGGTCACACTTCAAGGAATTAAGGAAACAAGAACAAACCAAACCCAAGCCCAGAAGAAAATAAATAACAAAGATCAGACCAGAATTAAATAAAATTGAAACAAAAATTACAAAAGATAAATGAAACAAAAGCTGATTATTTGAAAAGACAGATAAAATTGATATAATGTTAGTAAGATTAACCAAGAAAAAAAGATAGAAGATCCAAATAAGCTCAATTAGAAATGAAACAGGAGATACTGTAAATGACACCACAGAAATAAAAGAGAACGTTCAAGGTTACTGTGAATGCCTTTATTCACACAAACTAGAAAAAAAAAACAGAAGAGATGGATAAATTCCTGGAAATATACATCTCTCCTAAATTAAACCAGAAAGAGACAGAAACTCTGAACAGACCAATAACAAGCAGTGAGATTGAAATGGTAATTAAAAAGTTACCACCACCACCAACAAAAGTCCACATGGATTCACAAAAGGACTGCATGGATTCACAGCTGAATTCTATCAGATATTCAAAGAAGAATTGGTACTAATCCTATTGACACTATTCCAAAAGATAAAGAGTTAATTCTCCCTAAATCATTCCATAAAGCCAATATTACCCTGTATCACAGCCAGAAAATGAGGTAACAAAAAAAGAAAACTACAGACCAATTTTCCTAATGAACGTAGATGTAAAAATCCTCAACAAAATATGAGCTAAAAGAATCCAACAGCATAAAAAAACAAAAAACAAACAAACAAACAAACAAAATCCATCATGATCATGTGGGTTTTATACCGAGGATGCAGGAGTGGTTTAACATACACAAGTCAATAAATACGATACACCACATAAACAGAATTTAAAAAAAAAATTACATGATCATCTCGATAGCAGCAGAAAAAGCATTTGACAAAATCCAACATCCCTCTATAGTTAAAAGCCTCAGCAAAATTGGCATAGAAGGAACATACCTTATGGTAATAATAGCCATCTATGACAAACCCACAGCCAACATTATATTGAATAGGGAAAAGTTGACAGCATTCCACCTGAGAACTGCAACTAGAAGTATGCCTACTTTTACCACTTCTATTCAACATAGTACTGGAAGTCCTAGCCACAGCAATCAGACAAGAAAAGGAATAAAGGGCATCCAAATTGGTAAAGAGAAAGTCAGTCTGTTGCTGTTTGCCAATTATATGATCATATACCTAGAAAACCCCAAAGACTCATCCAAAAAGTCCCCAGAACGGATAAATGAATTCAATAAACTTTCAGGATACAAAATTAATGTACACAAATTAGTAGCACTGCTATATATCAACAGCAATTAAGCTGAGAACCAAATTAAGAACTCAACCACTTCTACAATAGCTCCAAAAAAAAAAAAAAAAAAAAAAAAAAAAAAAAAAAAAAAAAAAAAAAAAAAAAAAAAAAAAAAAAAAAAAAAAAAAAAAAAAAAAAAAAAAAAAAAAACTCTTAGGAATACACCTAAGCAAGAAAGTGAAAGATCTCTACAAGGAAAACTACAAAACACTGCTGAAAGAAATTACAGATGACACAAACAAATGGGAACACATCTCATGCTCATGGATGGGTAGAATCAATATTGTAAAAATGACCATACTACTAAAGACAACCTATAATTTCAATCAAACTCCTACCAAAATATTACCATCCTTCATCATATAATTGGAAAAAAATTTATTAAATTCATATGGAACCATAAAAGAGACTGCATTGCCAAAGCAAGACTAAGAAAAATGAACAAATCTGGAGGCCTCACATTACCTCCCTTCACACTATACTATAAGGCCTTGGTCACCAAAACAGCATAGTACTGTATAAAAAATAGGCACATAGACCTATGGAACATAATAGAGAACCCAGAAATAAAGCCAAATACTTACCAATAACTCATCTTTGAAACACACACAAAAAACGTAAAACAGAGAAAGGATAACCTATTTAACAAGTGGTGCTGGAATAATTGGCAAAACACATGTAGAAGAATGAAATTGGATCCTCATCTCTCACCTTATACAAAAATCAACTCAAGATGGATCAAAGACTTACATCTAAGATCTGAAATCATAAAAATTCTAGAAGGCAACATCAAAAGTTTTTTATTTGCATTGGCTTAGGCGAAGACTTTATAAACAAGAACCCAAAAACAAACGCAACAAAAACAATGATAAATAGATCGGAATTAATTAAGCTAAAAGCCTTCTGCACAGCAAAAAAAAACAAAAAAAATTCATCATCAGCAGCAGAGTAAACAGACAATCCACAGAGTGGGAGAAAATCTTTGCACTATACATCCAACAAAGGACTAATATCCAGAATCTTCAAGGAACTCAAACAAATCAGCAAGAAACAAAAATCTCATCAAAAAGTGGGCAAAGGACATGAATAGGCAATTCTCTAAAGGGGATCTACAAATAGTCAACAAACATATGTAGAAATGCTTAACATCACTAATGATCAGAGAAATACAAATCAATACCACAATGCAATACCATCTTACTCCTGCAAGAATGGCCATAATCAAAAAAATAAAAAATAATGAAAAAAATACAGATGTTGATGCTAATGTGGCGAAAGGGGAACACTTTTACATTGTTGGTAGGAATGCAAACTAGTACAACCACTATGGAAAATAATGTGGAGATGTTTTAAATAACTAAAAAATAGAACTATCATTTGATTCAGCAATTCCACTCCTGGGTATCTACCCAGAGGAAAAGAAGTCATATGAAAAAGCTGCTTGCACACGAATGTTTATAACAGCACAATTCACAATTGCAAAAAATGGAACCTTCCTAAATTCCCATCAATTAATGAGTGGATAAGGAAAATGTGGTCTATAAAAATAATGGAATACTCCTTAGCCATAAAAAGAAATTAAATAATGGCATTCACAGTAACCTGGATGGATTTGAAGACCATTATTCTAAGTGAAGTGACTCAGGAATGGAAAACCAAATATATTATGTTCTCATCCATAAATGGGAGCTAAGTTATGAGGACACAAAGGTAGAAGAAAAATAAATGGGTTTTGGTGACATGGGGTAAAAGTGGGAGGGGGTTATGGATAAAAGACTACACACGGGGTACAGTTTACACTGCACGGGTTATGGGTGCACCAAAATCTCAGAAATCACCACTAAAGAACTCATCTATGTAACCAAACCTCACCTCTTCCCCCAAGACCTATTGAAATCAAAAAATAATAATAAAATAAAATAAAAAATAGAAGAAGAAAAGAAAACAAAGAAGTCAATTGAGAATTGTAAAGTACTTCTTTTCCTCTGAATAGATACCCAGTAGTTGGATTGCTGGATCAACTGCTAGTTCTACCTTTAGTTCTTTAAGAAATCTCTACATGTTTTCCACAGTGGCTGTGCTAGTTTACATTCCCACCAGCAGTGTAAAAGGGTTCCCTGCTTGCTGCATCCATGCCAACATCTACTGTTTTATTATTATTATTATGGCCATTCTTGTAGGAATAAGGTGGTATTGCCTTGTGGTTTTGATTTGCATTTCCGTGATCATTAGTGATGTTTGAGAATTTTTTCATGTTTGTTGGCCATTTGTATATCTTATTTTGAGAATTGTGTACTCATGTCCTTTACCCACTTTTTGATAGGATCGTTTTTATTTTTCTTACTGATTTGTTTGAGTTACCTGTAGATTCTGGATATTAGTCCTTTGTCAGATGTATAGCTTGTGTAGATTTTCTCCCACTCTGTGGGTTGTCTGTATATTCTTCTGACTGTTCCTTTTGTGGTGCAAAAGCTCTTCAGTTTAATTAGGTCCCAATTCTTTATCTTTGTTTTTATTGCATTTGCTTTGGGGTTCTTGGTCATGAAATCCTCGCCTAAGCCAATATCTAGAAGGGATTTTCCAATGTTATCTTCTAGAATTTTTATAGTTTCAGGTCTTACGTTTAAGTCCTTAATCCCTCTTGAGTTGTTTTTTGCCTAAGGTGAGAGGTGAGGATCCAGTTTCATTCTCCTACATGTGGCTAGTCAATTATTCCAGCACCATTGGTGGAAAAGAGTGTCCTTTCCCACTTTATGTTTGAGTTTGCTTTCTTGAATATCAGTTGGCTGTAAGTATTCGCATTTATTTCTGAGTTCTCCATTCTGTTTCATTCATCTATGTGCCTGTTTTTCATACCAGTATCACACTGTTTTAATGACTGTGGTATTATAGTATATTTTGAAATCAGTTAGTGTGATGGCTCCAGACTTGTTCTTTTTGCTTAGTCTTGCTTTGGCTATACAGGCTCTTTTTTGGCTCCATCTGAATTTTATATTTTTTGTCTAATTCTGTGAGGAGTGATGGTAGTATTTTGATGGGGATTGCACTGAATTTGTAGATTGCTTTTGGCAGTATTGTCATTTTCACAATATTGACTCTACCTGCCCATGAGCATGGGATGTGTTTCCATTTGTTTGTGTCATCTATGATTCCTTTTAGCAGTGCTTTGTAGTTTTCCTTGTAGAGGTCTTTTGACTCCTTGATGACGTATATTTCTAAGTATTTTGTGGGTTTTTTTTTTTTTTTTGCAGCTATTGTAAAAGGGGTTGAGTTCTTGATTCGATTACCCCTTTGGTCACTGTTGGTGTTATAATTTTATTTTCTAAATAAATGTTGAATATGAATATAGGTAGCACTTTTTTATAAAATTATCACAAATACCATAAAAAAGAAAAAGAAAATATTAAATAGTCAATGTTCTATAATAATTTCTCTATACTTAGTTACATTGAACTCAGCCCCCGTCTGTTTGCAATTTCATTTGCTCTCCTTTACTTTTAGTATGTTAATGTTCATAATTAATTCAAATCCTAATGATGGTCATATACATTCCTCTAGTTTTAACTCTTATTTTAACTTTAAGTCCTTTTTGGGGTATTGTCATTTATCCTGTTCTTGTTTCAAGTGTAATAGAATGAGCTCAGCATATTCCAGATCATTCTACTGACCAATCAATGCAATGTTATCTTATTTACCCCTTTTTTAGTATCAGAGTTTAAAAATCAGATTTTTTAAGCTTACTATTATAATTGATATTTTATCCTCTATTTATAGAATCAATCTCTAAGTTGTACTGTGATAATTGATTTCATCTTAAGTTCATTGTTGCTTTAAGCCTAGAATAGACTGCCCTACTTCATTCTTCAATTCCTTTACAAGCCTCTTAAGCAGTCTCCTAAGTTTTTATTTCTTTATCAAATTCATACTAATAATTCTTCCAATTATTTTATCCTATTTCTATATTTACCAAAAAATATAACTCCTCCTACACACACACACACACACACACTTGCTTATAGGAAAATGTTTAAACAATACTGGCATTTACAGTTCTCCATGTTTTAAGAGCATTAAAAATAATAATTGATGTTTCAATTTTTTCTGAGATTTCTGCCATAATATTGCCACTGATAAAACTCAAACCTTTAGTTAGTGTATTGTTATATATTTCTTTGTGGAAATGTTACCACAAACCTAGTGGCTTAAAACAATCCACATTTATTGAACTCAAAGACTCTGTGAGCCAGAAGTCAGGGTACAGCCTAGCTAGGGCCTCTGTTCCAAGGTCTCAGAGGCTAACTCCAAAGGTGTATCCATGTTGCAATCTCATGTGAGGCTCAAACTTCCAAGCTCACATGGTTGTTGGCAAAATTCAGTAAATTCCAGGATGCTGGACTGAAGACCTTAGTTTCTTGCCAGTTGTTGACAGGAAGCAGCTCTCAGCTCTTTGCCCTGTGGCTCTTTCCGTAAAATAACTTGCAGTATGGCAGCTTGATTCTTTAAAGCCAGCATAGGAGAGAAAATCTTCTAACTACATGAGTGATAATCAGATACAAAATAATCCTGCACAATAAATCACCATGTGCATCCTATCACATTCATCCTGTGCTATTGATTAGAAGGCAGTTCAGGTCTCATCTGCATCCAAGGGGAGGAGATCACAAAAGGGCATGAACATTAGGGAATGAATCTCTTGGAAGTTGCTCCAGAGTCTGCCTGCCACAACCATCTTTACGTAAGTTATGTCCTTCCAATAATAATTCACTCATAATGTTTACAAATTCTGATATATTTTTTCACTTCTCCTTCTATGTGAGTATATCCATACCTTTTTCTTTAGGAAGGATCTTCTGACCAGTGTAATTTCAGAACTACTAAAAAAGTTATTGTTTCGAGCAGTTATTTGACAAGGTGACATTTAAATAATGGCAAGACTATTATATGATGTTTTAATCTGTCTACCATTTGTTTAGCCCTATTATGAGAAGAAAAGTGCTGAATTGATTAGAGGAGGAAAACGTCTTCATGCCATCTACCATTCTAAGATACAATTTATAATCTTTCCTCAGTGCCTAATAAAGGCAAGTTCAAGTGTTTATACTATAAGCAATTTAACCACAGAAACCATATCTTATCAATAAACTTCATGAGGGCACACTATTTTACATGTATCAATAATTCAAAAATATTTATAAACGATTAAGTCAAGTCTGAGTAACAGGGGATTGGACACAGAATGTAAAATTACTTTTAATTAAGCAATATAATTTTGTAATATGATCTACAAAATACTATGTAGAAAAATGCATATTTTAAGCATAGTTTAATGGCTACTAACCTAACGTGATAAAAATTGCTTTTGACATTAAAAAAAGCATTACTCAGTAAATATTTCTTGCTGATTAAATGAGTTCTTTACATTAAATACAGCATTAAATAGTACTCTTTCTCCTTTTTTCTCTAATAGTAATTTGCTCCAGAGTTTATTAGTTTTTTTAAATTGCTATTGAAACTTAATCTAAGATGAGAGGCTCATGTATCAGAATGTAAAATAATGACACACAATATAAGCTTGGTAATAAAAAAGCAACTTTCAACTGAGAAAAAAAGTCACATTTAATAGCATCCAATATGAAAGATGAGTATGGCTTCCAGATAAATTACTAACACTTCTATACTGAGCAGTGATACACATTTATCAGTGGTTGCCAAAAGACACTTATGTTAATGTACTGCCTTGAATTTCTTATTATCTGAAACTCATTTTTAATCATTCAGCATGTATTTACTAACAATTATTTGTCTGCTTTGGTACATGAATCAAATATCTGACACTTAAAAGTGTTAATAGATTGAACGTACTGTGATTGCTAGATATGTGAAAAGTAGACTCTATGATTAAAACAATTTTTTACATGGTTAGATACCAAAATGAAATTCTTACAATGGTAATACTTCATTTGAATTGGTTTATAAATGTCATGTTAGCTAAAATGCAATGAATTGTATAATGGATTTAGAAATATTTTTTTTTGTCCAAGTCATGTAAAGTACTTCAGAGGTGAAATTTCAAAGTCATGTAAACTTTTCATCAGACTAATATTAGTGGAAGACACAACTAAGTTTTCAATACTTACTTGCTTTTAAATATAAAATATTAATAAATTATACCTGAAAAGTACATTGATTTTATGTAAAGAGGACAAGTTTTCAGTCACTTAAGTATTTCCTGGATTTTTATTTAAGTGTTTATATAAGAAATATAAATTTGAGGAATTGAAATTATTAAATTGATAGTTCAATAACATAATTAGTATTGACCCATTAACTGGTGTGATTTAATAATTAGACTAAGTATATTAATAACTGCAATGGAAAAGCTTATATACTACATTCTTGGGATGTATGATGGAATGATGAATATGATATTTGTTTCTTCTTTCAGAATTTTAAATAAGAACTGGATTTGAAGTAATTAATGCAGATAGATATATTGCAAAACTCTAAAGACTGCATTCATATTACCGATCACAGTAAAATGCTGTAAGAATTAAAAAGACAAAATATAATTTCTAGTTGAGGAAGTCCAGAAAATCTTTTTGGGAAGAAAAGTGTTTAAAAAGAAATATAAACTCCAAGCAAAAGTATGTGTGTGAGCAATATTTTGGAGAAAAGAAAAATCAGTTGTATCCACACCCTTGACCATATATATAACTTTGAAATGTCTACTATAGGTGTTCATTTTATACTTCATTTTGGCTCCTGACAGTTGATTTGTTTTCACTTTATTTCTCATACTTACTTATGCAATGCCATTAAAAAACGTACTTAGACAATGCTTTTGATCTCAGAAAGGAAATCAGAGGCACAAAAAGCAAAGCAGTCTCAGATGAGCCACTTCAGCTTTTTCTGAGAACTATCTCCAGGCTCACCCACATACATGCACATGAACCTATCTGCGATTTCTAGAGTTGCCCAACTGACCCCAGCCTTCAACAGTTGACTTTGTGCTGAACTATAAATTAAAAATAAAATAATTTTTCCTTCTGGTCACTGAGTTTAGGGGCCACATGATGCATAACAATTGGTCATAGATTTAAAAATGAATACTGGCTGCATAGTATTCCATGATATATATGTGCCACATTTTCTTTATCCAGTCTAACATTGATGGGCATTTGGGTTGGTTTCAAGTCTTTGTTATTGTGAACAGTGCTTCAGTAAACACGCGTGTGTATGTGTCTTTATAGTGGAATGATTTATAATCCTTTGGGTATATACCCAGTAATGGGATTGCTGGGTCAAATGGTATTTCTAGTTCTAGATCCTTGAGGAATCGCCACACTGTCTTCCACGATGGTTGAACTAATTTACACTCCCGCCAACAGTGTAAAAGTGTTCCTATTTAGCCACATCCTCTTCAGCATGTGTTCTTTCCTGACTATTTAATGACTGCCTTTCTAACTGGCATGAGATGCTATCTCATGTGGTTTTGATTTGCATTTCTCTGATGACCAGTGATAATGAGCATCTTTTCATTTGTCTGTTGGCTGCATAAATGTCTTCTTTTGAGAAGTGTCTGTTCATACCCTTTGCCCACTTTTTGATGGGGTTGTTTTTTTCTTGTAAATTTGTTTAAAGTCTTTGTAGATTCTGGATATTAGCCCTTTGTCAGATGGGTAGATTGCAAAAATTTTCTCCCATTCTGTAGGTTGCCTGTTCACTCTGATGGTAGTTTCTTTTGCTATGCAGGAGCTCTTTAGTTTAATTAGATCCCATTCATCAATTTTGACTTTTGTTGCCCTTGCTTTTGGTGTTTTAGTCGTGAATTCATCTGGTCCTCTCTATTCCATCCATTCATGCCACTCTTCCTCCAAATTCATAACAACTACTGATCTTTATACTATTGCCATAGTTTTGCCTTTTCCAAGATGTAACATGGTTGGCATCATACAACAGCTAGCCATTTCATATTGGCTTATTTCACTAAGTAATATGCATTAAAAAACAAAGCCATACATATCTATGTCTTGATGGCTCATTTCTTTTTAGCTCTGAATAACATTACATTGTCTAATGTACTGCAATTTGTCCTTTCACCTGCTAAAGAACAGGCCTGTTTATTGCTTTCTTGTTTTGGAAAGTATGAATAAAGCTCCTGTAAATATCTATGTGGATAGAAGTCAGTTTTTGTTTTAATGCTTTTGGGTAGATGTCAAAAAGCATCATTACTGGATCATATGATGAGTATATTTAGTTTTATAAATAAATAAGAAATTGCTCAACTCTCTTCTAATGTGGCTGCACCATTTTTCCTTCCCACCAGGAATTAATGACCATTCCTGTTGTTCCATATGATCACCAGCATTTGATATTGTCAGTCTTCTAGATTTTGGCCATTCTAATAAGTATGTAGTGGTCTTTGATACCTTTTTTATCTTCCCTTGTTGTCCATGTACTTTTTAAGAATCCTTTTCCATATACTTGGAACACTTTCTTATAATGCATACCTTCTGGCAATTATCAGTTGTACAGCAGATCTCTAGATCTTATTCATCATTCCTAACTGAAACTGTATATCTACTGAACAGCATCTCCTCATTTTCCTCTGCCCCTAATCAGTGGAAACCAAAACTTTACTCTTTGTTTCTATGAGTTTGACTATTTAGACATCTCAAATAAGTGGAATCATGCAGTATTTGTCCTTCATTAACTGGATTATTTCACTTACTATCATGTCTTTATGTTTCATCTATGATGTCACATATGACACGATTTCCTTCTTTTTTTTTTTTAAAGCGGAATGACATTCTATTGTATGCATATATTACTTTTTAACTTATTTGTCCATCAATGAACATTTAGGTTGTTTCAATATCTTGGTTATTGTAAATAATGCCGCAATAAGCATGCTCTGAGATCTAAATTTCAATTATTTTGGGTATATAACCAGAAGTGGGATTTACCGGATCATACGGTAGTTCTATGTTTAATTTTTTGAGGAAGATTCATACTCTTTTCCATAATGGCTGCACCATTTTACATTCCCACCAAGAGATCTTTTTCTATAAATAGTATTAGGATTTGTATAGGGATAGCACTGAATACGTAGACCAATTTGAGTATTATTGGGCATTTTAATAATATGAACTCCATGAATGTGAGATGTGTTTCCATTTATTTCTATCTTCTTTAATATATTTCATCAATTTTTGTAACAATATTATTAACAATCAGGGAATGCAAATCAAAACCATGGTGAGCCATCACCTCACAGAGTTAGGAAGGCTATTAGAATATGAAGAAATTAGAAACATGATGGTATGGCATAAATTCTGACATAAGTCAGTGGAACAGAATAGAGCAGACAAAAATAAACCCACACATATATGGTCAACTGATCTTTTATTAGGGTGCCAAGAAGAAACAATGAAGAAGCAGTGTCTTCATCAAAAGGTGCTATAAAACTGTATATCCACATGCAAAGAATGAAATTAGTCCTTTATCATACACCATACACAAAAACCAATTCAAAATAAAGAACTAATCATGATACCTGAAACTCTAGAATTCTTAGAAGAAAACATAGAAGAAGGTTTTGATGCTGATGTTAGCAATAATTTCTTGGATATAAACCAAAGGCGCAGGCAAGAAAAGCAAAAATTGACAATTGGAATTGGAATTACATCAAACTGAAAATTTTCCATATAGCAAAAGAATCAATAAAATGAAAAGGCAGCCTGAAGAATGGTGAAAAAATATTTGCACACCGTATGTCTGCTAAGAGGTTAATATCCAAAATATATAAGGAATTTCAAAAAACTGACTAACAATGAACAAATAACCTGATTAAAAATGTTTAAAGGACTTGAGTAAACATTTCTCCAAATAAGACATACAACTGGTAAATATGTAGGCGACAGGAAATTTTATTTATTTTTAAGATTAAAGTTATATTTATTTGTCTCAGACTCTTCTGGTAGTTTTGTACTTTAACAATCGCTCTTTTTGTGAGTTTTCTCTGGAATTTCAACCTCCAGGTGAAGACTAGAGTTGACAAACACTCTTCAGGAACAAGCAGCTGTATATCATCACTTCACCGCTCTTGTAAGTTTTGAACTCAATGCTGTTGTAATAACTAGGCACTCTCTGTCGGCAAGTTTTTGTTCAGACTGCAATCGTAAAACTAGAACACCAAAGTCTAAATAGTAGGTAGGTTTAAAAAAAAATCTGAAATTATGGTCAAAAGAGAAATGTAGGCTTATTTTCTGCTACAAAGAGGCAGTTTTATGGTATGTTAATAGCACAGAATTTGCAACACCATAAGCTCAGTGTGAAACCTGGTTTATCCATGTACTTGCTGAGTATCTGTAGATAAGATTCTTAAACTCCTGTGCTTCACATTTCTTAAGTTCAAAGTAGGGGAAATAATAATAATATCTAACCTGTAGATTTCTTTGGTGATTAAGTGTAAATATGGTAAAGCACTTAGAAGAATGTTCGATCCATAATAGTAAGGCCTATAGACACTATTGTGAAGACATATGTGAAATTACTTTAAAGTATAAGATCTATAAAAGTGTTTGGCCAGTATCTTATTGGATATTCTGTTTTTCAGGATTCCACATAGTTCTTGGCACAAGGTAGGTAATGCCAATTTTTTCCTATTTTAAAGAATGAAATAAATGAGGTAGATGATATTGAGTGAATGTCATGCCCAGACTGAGGATGTGTACATAAATGATTTCATGCACACAATATTTCTAACTTCTCATGTAACTTTGATCAAATCTCAATGGTTACCTATCTCATTAATCTATCATTTATGTTTTTATGTATTCCTACTTTTTAATTAAAAACTCCTTACATCACTTCTCAGAGTGTAATGAAAAGTAAAAGGATTCAAATCACATGACATCTAGTTAAATACTTAAAGGAAGTTGAAGGAAAGAAGAGAGGAAAAAGGAAGGAAAGTAATGAAAAAAAGAAAAAAAGCTTGAAAATAATAGAATATTTTCATTGAGTGAAGGACCACTACAAAATATTTTTTCAAGATAAATTTTTAAAAATATTATAAAAGCAGAATATACTAAATGCTTCAAACTACACTGCTATGTTGGTCAAAAACACTTACTTCTTATATAGATACTTCTTCTATGAAATGATACATAAATTTTCAGAATGATTTACTGATAAGGTCAAGTAAAGGACAAACTCTGATTTATGTTTACACAAACTAACTTCATTTTTCCAACCAAAATGCAGCATTTTCCAGGTTAGTTTAATTATTTTAAATAAAGTTACTTATTTATATAACTATTTTACATTAAATGTATAATTTTCACCTTAAAGTAATACATTGTACCTAAGCACTATTGCTTAGATTAAATACATAAGGTTGAAGACATTTTCATTTAATTTGTTATTGCTGCTTTAACAATATAACATTAACACCTGTCACACGACAGGAACAGAATGAATGCTTCTAAAGGAGAAGTTGCATTTTAACATGTACCAGTCAGAGTAACTGGATTTTTTCTGGATGATTAGGTACAATGAATGCTCTCCCAAGTAGCAATCAGTGACAGAGGCTTTTATTTAAACACTACATGAGGAAAAAAGACCTAAACTAAAACAAACAAACAGAGTACCCTACAGAAAGCTCCCATCATTTAATGATTCCTTGTTAAAATTAGAATCATATTGTTTTTCAAAAGTACATTAAGTTGGGAATACAATATCTAACAAATGTATTTTTTGAAAGTTTGGTTGCAAAGAATTTTGTAAGTAATATTTGCTGTCTTTTCACTCAAATATTATCAGCATTACACTTCAGTTTTCCCTTACTTTCAATTCCATGGGTATCTATCAACAGAACATCATTAACATTACCTAAGTTTTCAGCAAGTGTGATAAAATTATTTTGTGTGGCTCACACTAATAACTGGTACAACCCAGAAAAACATAATTCAAGTTTATTTATTTAGTATTAGGAACTAGAGATATAAAATTAGGCTTTGCTTTTATAGCAATGACAAATAGCACTACCACCACCATCCCCACTGAATATGAGACATAGATGCTTCAGAATTTTATTTCTCATATAACTTTTATCTGTCAATACCAGCTAAAAACTGTTGACGGTCACAATTTCCTGTCGAGACATTACAATACGATTCTTGACATGGTAATAATTATTTGTTTATTCAAATCCAGATGTAACTCATATTGTATGTCATAATGTGTCCTAACCAAACAGAAATCAGTTTTTTTTTTTTTTTATTTAGTGAAGAGTAAAGTAGAAAGTTATGCTGTTTTGCATCTCCTCACTTACTACACCCTCATTTACTCCTAATCCTTGCTCCATCCTGGATCTTCACTTATTGTTCTGATTTTATTTGAACTATAGAATATCTTGAAGATAATGGGATGAGTTTGGCTAACTGCCCATCTTCTTACTACTTCTAATTCTGTGTGGATATGTAGAATTTTGAAAATTGAAATCTGGGGACAGTTTGTAAGGAAAATATAATGTGGAATGGTAATTTTGAAGTCTTTCACTAAAAGATTCTCCAGAGTGCTAAATGAAAGGACCTATAATAGTCATGGTGGGGTCCGATCCAGAAAACAGAAGGTCTTCTTGTAGATACTTCTTATTTTATTAAGTATTTTTTCTTTCCTCTCTCCACAAAAAAAAATTTATTTTTTTTTCAAGTAAATCTCCACCTTTAATCACAGAATTATCTCACTGTCTGGGTCTATCTCTATTTTCTGATCCGTGAATGTCAAACCGACTGTGTCATTCTCTATAACAGACAAGAATTCAGCACTAAGGTCAGTGTTGCTTACCAAATTCTGAGTATTCTGGCATGTCAGAAAGCATGTTAAAGCCTGGACACAGTCTAATTTCCTTTATAGTTTAAGTATTTCCATGAGAGTATGATTGTTTATTTAATATTAAACGTTATCACTCACATCTTTGTAAGCACAGACATTCATTTTGAGGGCCAATGTAACATAAAGAAATAAGCTAGATATCTCTATTATCCTTAGCAAACCAAGAATCAAATTATTGCATAAGGTAGTATTTTGTTTATTATTTCAACTTGGAGTGTACTACCATAATAAATAGTATACATCATATTTTAATGGATATTTTCCACAGAATGTCTCCTCTGTAAGTAAAGAATCAAATCTCTTTTCCTTTATTTTCACTTGGCAAGAGAAAGAGATAGTAAATTATTCCAGTAAGGCTGAGATCACCAACATCTGTTTACAAAGTAAAATGTCAAAGTGTGTAAGCTAAATAAATCATAACCCCAAAGTGTTTAATCATGCCAAAGTATAGATGATTATATTTAGTCATGATTTATATTCATTTTATCTGATCAGATCAATGGTAGTCTTATTTAAAATGATGTCTGAATGTTCTTTAGCTAAAACTAAGTGATATTTCTGATAAAAGTTCATTTTATCTACTTCATGTTGAAAAGTACAATTTATTCCCACAATTAGATAGGTTAAAATATGCTTTGCTGTTTTGTATTTCTAGCATACTTCTATTTTTCTACAGAAAAAAAAAAACAGTGATTTATAAAAAATGACAAGTTGCAAAACAGGCTTCACTAGGATTTATGAATTGCAAAATGCTCTCTTGATAATAATCAATGGTAGAATCACTGTTTAAATTTTCTCATTTATTTGCAAGTTCATACATTACAGAGCTGGAAATAGAAGCCCTCTCCTCCAAACTTTCTGTACTAAATATATCTTTATTACAAAGAAATTGAATTAAGGGCTTAAAGTTGTAAACTTTTAAATTACAGACTATTTATTACCCTTTGATGATGTAAAGAGAAGGCTTTCTGCACTTATGATTAGAATCTTAGAAGCATGGTCAGTGTAAGAACAATTGGTGACTTTATAACACATAGTTGGCAGGGCATTTCTGGTTTAACCTAAATGGCTCAGATGGAAGTAAAACTGTTGTACTTAATAATAATCAAAATAACATAGTGTCAATCAATCACTCATTTATTTTTCTTAATATATAATAATTTAATAGAAGATGTGTTAAATGTGATTGGTTAAATCTTTATATTAGGATTCTAGAGTCTGATACTGTATATCTTAATAATATTTATAAATTTGAAAAAGGTTGACAACAAAATTCAATTTATGCATTTATATATTATATCCAACCAAATTTTCATTTCTCATTGTCTCCTTTTTATGTTTTCTTTTTGTGAAACTACCTTCACATTCCTCTTTTTTCCCCCCAATCCTTTTGAACTCTGTTTTCTCTGCTTGCTTCTCCTATTGTTGTCCAAACTTCTCTTGACTTCCCCTCAGTATTAGGTCATTGTTCAAGTTTGATTTCACCCTAAATAAATAATTTAGTTTTGCTTTTTATAAACAGAACTTCTGCTTGATATGCCTTTTTAAAATGACTGTCCTTTTTAAAATACCTTCTTATTTCTATATGCTCATTGGAAAACGATTCTTTTGGAAAAGTGAATATTAATTGGTACTTTCTGCATTTCAAGCTATTAGGCTACTAAAATCCCCAGTATTTTTCTCATTGCTTTTTTCACACACATCAATCACACTGCATTGGTTCTACTGGTGTCAGTGGTTTGACCTGATAAAATTATATTCTGTGATTCATGAGAATGCCTTTCATCTAGTTTGTTAGAGGTGATTTTGTATATATGTGTGTATATGTGAGTGTGTTTTACATGAAGAAATTTGGAGCAAATCCAAAACTTTATCTTATTTACATCTAGATTTTTGTTTCCCTCATCTCACTGAAGTCCATTTTATAACTTTTAGCTACACTACTCCATAACTTTTTCTTGTCAAATGTGATATTCATCTTCATATTGATAAGCCTAATAGTCAACTTTCAGTTTTATCTGGCATGACCTATTAGCATATTTCACACAGTTGGCCTCTTTGTCCTCCGTCACAAACTATGGCCCCCACCAAACACACACACATACACACAGACACACACACTTGGATTCAATATTATTTTCTGATATCACTGGTTGTTTCTTGTTATTTTCATTTTCAGGATTCTTCTCTTTTAATTTTGTAATATTCTGAGACTCAGTCTTTGTGTTCTCACATAAATGCACCCACTATTAGTGAGGTTTCATTTGTCTCGTGGCTTTAAGTACATCTATGTGCTGATTACTTCCAAACTACACACTCAAAACTCCAGACTGAAACATTCAGCCACTTACACAATATGATTACTTATATTTCTAATAAACTTCTCAAATGTAATGCATATAAAACTAAAATCATTGTCTTTTTTATCAATCTACTCAACCCATAGTTTTTCACATCTACATAAATGGCAACTCAATCCTTTGTTGCTCAAGAAAACCAATGTTCTTTGACTCCATCCTTTCCCCCAAACTCCATATTCAATCTGGCAGGAAGCATTGTTAGTTTCAACTTCAAAATATTTCCAGAATCTGACTACTTTTTACCAACTCTACCACTGCCATCCTGATATCAACATGATGTCTCTTTTCTTAATTAATGGAATAAATTCCTAATTGAGTTCTCTGATTTTTTCATATGCTCTTTACTGTGTTCTACTTTCAGCATAGCAAGGAGACTGATACTTTTATAATTTGGATTACTTAGAACTTACAACATATCAGCTCAAAACAATTTATGTCTTTCTGTGCCAGAAAATATTATTTCTTTTTCTATGCTTTCTCAAGTACTGCAAAGGCTATAATACCTGAACCTTAATTTCTTAGAGTCTTTGACAAACAAACTTCAGGTTAAATGTTGCTAATAGCAATTACTCATATAAAATTTTGGAGGTAAAAAGGAATTAAAACCTACTTGTCTAATGTCTACTATGGGCAGGTATGTGTGCAATTCAACAAGAGAAATATGGGATCCTGTCAGCAGCTCCCAGGTATGTTTCTAATAACCATCCAGTTTGATGTTGAAAGCAACTGACATCATTAATCATTGTTTCCCTCTGAGTCCTACAGTGTCCAATACCTAAAAACTAAAAATAACCTATTTGATTATTCATTACAACAGCTTTACATTATCAAAATTCCTCTATTAAGTAATTCTTATCTGAAATACCTAGAGTGACTTTTTTTCCACACAAGTTTTGTCTGATTATTAGGAGTTTGAAAAGTTTTCACAGAACAGAGGATCATAGATTGTAAATTGAAATTCTATATATGAGTTGGGTTGATTTCAAATAGTAATAGTCTTATCACGAGTGGGAAATTTGTTTGGCTATGCAAATAGAATGCAGTAGCAAAACATTTACTTAAATTATAATCTATCATTGACTAGAAAGAAGTTCTTATTGAAGCAAGACTTTGAGAGGTTAAGTTGCACACACTATAGAACAAAATGTTGGAAATAATGATTATAATGACTATGTTTCTAGTCATATATATATAATGATCATAGTTTCTAATTACAGTGGAGAACTTACAGAAAGTAAATGATCAGAAAATTACTTTAAATCTCATTTCAAGCTCAGATAGAAATACCAAAGACCTATGACTGTCTTAAAATAACTTACTTCTTTTAGCTCTGGAGACAATATATGCGATTTCCAATCTGTCTGTAGCTACAGCATCAATTATAAAATAAATAAAATTCAGCTTCTTCATGGTCATTTTTACTATACTTAAGTAATTGAGAAACTTGGGAAAGTATAATATGGGCACTAGGGTAATTCTAATGAGTCTGACTAAATTGAATATCTTTATCCCACTGAGTTTCGCCTCCAAGACAAAGTGACTTTCTATTTTTTGTCTGAAGAGATGAACCTCTCCATATTGGTTGAACCTATAACTTTCAAAAGGGATATTTGTCTTGCACGCAGATGCAAACTTTCCTGAAAACCTACCTAGCTACCTCTCATTGTACCCAGATCTATAACTAGAGTAAAATCACTCAATGACTAAAGAACGTGACAAAATTTTACTTGGAAGAGACAGGATAGCTATTAAAGGAACTGCAAGATTTTTACTATTTATGTTGGAAGAACCCAAGGAATATTTGTGGGAACAAATTCTAAGGTGTTATGTCATCGAAGAAGGTACTTAATACTGGACAAAGCTGGTCCTAACAGAGTATTTAGAACTATTGAGTTAGTTCCTGACGTAGAAGTAGCACAAATTGTAAACCTGATTGGGTGACAGAAATCTAGATTCAACAGTAGTCTATAATAAAAGTAGCTGCAGAATTTATTTTCCACAGGATAAAAATATCAAGACTTAGAAAGACAGAAATATTAGAACGAGTGGGAAGGCAGAGCAAAATAGCTAAATAGAAGCCCTCAGCAATTGTCCCCCCACCACTGGAACACCTAATTGAACAACTATCCACACAAAAAGGCACCTTCATAAGAACCAAAACTCAAGTGAGCAATCACAATACCTTCTTTTTTAACATCACATTAAGGAAAAAAGCACTGAAGAGAGTATAGAAAAGACAGTCTTGAATTGCCTGTACTACTCATCCCCCAATCCTTGGCATCAGCTGCATGGCATGGAGAGAAAAATCTGTGCACTTGTGGAAGGGAGAGTGGGGTGATGGTGGGTCTTTGCATTGGAACTGAGTGCTGGCCTGTCACAGTAGAAACACCAGGCAGGCCTCAGATGGCATCCAAAGAGGGAGCATTTAGACCAGTCCCAGCCAAAAGTAAATCATCCATCCTAGCAGTTGGAGCCTGAGTTCCAACATTCCTCTCCACCATAGGCTACAGTGCTCCGGAGTGCTAAATTATTTTAAAAGGCCATCTAAGCCACAATAACTAAAATTTCTGGGCAAGTCCTTATGCTGTGCTGAGCTTAGAGCCAGTGGATTTGGGGTGGACATGAACTAGTGAGATCTCACCTGAGGTGGCCAAAGGAAATGTTTGCATCACCTGCTCCCCAAACCCAGGTAGCACAACTCAAAGCTCAGGGACAGACTCCTTCCCTCTGCTTAAGGAGAGGAGAGGGGAGAGTAAAGAGAACTTTGTCCTGCAACTTGGATACCTGCTCAGCCATAATAGAATATGGTACCAGGCAGAAACTCGTGGTCCCCATTCCAGGCCCTAGCTTTCAGATGACATTTCTAAATACAACCTGGGCCAGAAGGAAACCTGCTGCTTAAAGAGAAGGATGAGGTCCTGGTGAGATTCATCATTTGCTGACTAAAGAACACCTGAGTCCTGAATAGTCAGCAGTGGTAGTCAGGCAGTATTTGTTGCAGACCTCAGCGTCTTGCTGGCTTCCGGTGTGAACCAGCACATTCCCAACTGTGGTTCCTATGGGGAGAGATTCCTGTTACTTGAGAAAGAAGGAAGAGTAAAGGGGGACTTTGTCTTGAAGCTCAGACACAGTGAGGTAGAGCACCAGCAGAGTCCTGGAGTCCTCGATTTCAGGCCTTAACTGCTGGATGATATTTATGTGGATCTACCCTGGGCCAGAGGGAGGTTCACTGCCCTGAAGTGAGAGACTCAGGCCTGGCAGCATTCAACTCAAGCTCACTAAAGAGCCCTTAGGCCTTGAGTGAACATCAGTGGTGGCTAGGTAGTATTTACTGCAGACATAGGGTGGTAGTAGCCATGGGGAGAGAATCCTCTGTTTGAAGAAAGGGGAGGGAAGAGTGGGAAAACTTTGTCGTGCAGCTTCAGTACCAGCTCAACTTTATTAGAATATGGCACCAGGTAGATTCCTAAGATTCTCAACTCTAAACCGTGGTTCCCAGATCATGTCTTTAGACCCAACCAGGGCAGGGGAAAACTTGCTGCCCTGAAGGGTAGGACACAGGCCTGGCTTGCTTTACCACCTGCTGATTGTAGAGCCCTTGGGCATTGAGTGAACATAGGCAATAACCAGGCAGTGGGAGAAACCCAGAGTTTTGTTGGCTTTAAGTCTGACCAAGCCCAATCCTAGTGGTGGTGGGAACAAGGGTGTTTGTGTCACCCCTCTCCCAACTCCAGGCAGCTCAGCAGAGAGAACGTGAGAGAGAGAGACAGAGAGAGAGAGACAGAGAGAGAGAGAGAAAGAAAGAGAGTCTCTATTTGCTTAGGAGAATGTAAGAGAAGGGGGCAAGGGTCTCTGGTTGGTAATTCGGGAAATTTTCCCAGATTTTACCAAAGACCACCGAGGTAGTACCTCTATGAGTTTGCAAGAGACACAGCAGTACTCTGCTTGGGGTACCTCCATGCAGATAAAACTACAGTGAACAAAGACTTACATCACAACACCAGTGTATTGGATTGAAGTTCCTTCAAGTAATTGGAAAGCCTTTCCGAGACGGATAAGTACAAACAAGCCCAGAATTCAAGGGCTACACTAAACACCTAACCCTTCAATGCCCAAATACTGATGAACATCCATAGACATCAAGACCATGGAAGAAAATATGACCTCACCAAAAAGGCATCAGTGACCAATCCTGGGGAGACAAAGATTTTTTACCTTTCAGGCAGAAACTCAAAACTGTTGTGCTAAGGAAGCTCAATGCAATTCAAGATAACACAGAAAGGAGTTCAGAATCCTATCAGAAGAATTTTACAAAGAGACTGAAATATTAAAAAGAAGCAGAAATTCTGGAGCTGAGAAATGATATTAGCATACTAAAGAATGCAGCGGTCTCTCAAGCAGAAGGAAGAATTAGTGAGCTTGTATATAGGATATTTGAAAGGACACAGAAAGACGAGACAAAAGAAAAAAATAATAAAACATGCATACAAGATCCAGAAAACGGCCCCAATAGGGCAAATCTAAGAGATATTGGTCATAGAGAGAGAGAAAGAGAGCAGAGTAGAAAGTTTGTTCAAAAATATAACGACAGAGAACTTCTGAAACCTAGAAAACTATATAAATATTCAAATACAAGAAGGTTCTAGAATGACAATCATATTTAACCCAAATAAGACTATCACAAGACATCTAAGAATCAAACTACCAAAGTTAGGAATAAAGGATCTTAAAAGCAGCAGGAGAAAAGAAACAAATAACATACAAGGAGATTCAGTATGTCTACGATATAGTTTAAATATGTGTCCCCTCTAAATCTAATGTTGAATTGTAATCCCCAAAGTTGGAGTTGGCACCTGGTGAAAGGTGATTGGATCATGGGAGCAAATTTCTCATCATCTCCTTGGTGCTGTCCTCACAATAGTGAATCAGTTCTTGTGAGATCTGGTTGTTTAAATGCATGTGGCACTTTCTCCCACACACTCTCTCTCTCGTTTCTGCTTTCCCCATGTTACGTGTCCATTCCCCCTTTGCCTTCCAACATGATTGGAAACTTACTGAGGCTTCCCAAGAAACAGATACTGCTATACTTCCTGTACACCCTGCAGGACTGTGGGCAATATCAACCTCTTTTTTGAAATAAATTACCCAGTATCAAGTATTTCTTTACAGCAGCGCAAGAATGGCCTAACACATTCTGGCAGCAAACTTCTCTTTGGAAACCTAACAAGTAAGGCATGACATATTTAAAGTGCTGAAGCAAGAAAAAAAAAAAAATTAGCTTTAAATAGTGCATCTACTGGAAATATCCTTTAAACATGAAGAAGAAATAAAGACTTTTCCAGACAGACAAAAGCAGAAAGATTTCTTAACACCAGAACTGCCCTGCAAGAAATGGAAAAACGAGTTTTTCAATCTGAAAAAAAGAATGCTAATAAACAATAAGAAATTATTTGAAGGTACAAAACTCACTGGTAATAACAAGCACACAGAAAACCACAGAATATAATAACACTGCAATTGTGATGCGTAAAATACTCCTATGTTGGGTAGGAAGACAAAAGAAAAAACCTATCAGAAATAACAACTACAATAACTTTTCAGACATAGGTAGTATAATCAGATATAAATAGAAAAGTTAAAAAGCACTGGGATGAGGTTAAAGTGCAGAGATTTTATTAGTTTTATCTTTGCTTATTTGTTAGTTTCTTTGTTTATGTAATCTGTGTTGTCATCAGTTAAAAATAATTGGTTTTAAGATATTATTTACAAGCTTCATGGTAACCTCAAATCAAAACACACAGAACAGATACACAAAAAATATAAACCAATAAATTAAATCACAAAACCAGAGAAAATTATCCTTTCTAAATGGAATACAGGAAGGAAAGAAAGAAGAAAGATTGAAAAAAAAAAAAAAAACAGAAAACAACAAAATAGCAGTCAAAAACCCTTACCTCAAAATAATGACATTGAATGTAAATGGACTAAGCTCTCCAATCAGAAGACATAGAGTGGTTATGTGGGTACAAAACAAGAGCCAACCATATATTGTCTACAGGAAATATACTTCATAATAAAGACACATAGAGACCAGAAACAAAGGGATGGAAAAAGATATTTCATGCAAATAGGAACCAAAAAAAGAGCAGAAGTAACTATACTTACATCATGGAAAATAGATTTCAAGACAAAAACTATAAAAGGAGATAAAGAAGGTCATTATATAATAATAAAACTGTCAGTTCAGCAAATTGTACATATATACTCACTCAAGACTGGAGCACCCAGGTATATAATAAAGCAAATTTTATTAAAACTGAAGAGAGAGACAGAAACAATGCAATGATAGCTGGAGACTTAAACACACCACTTTCAGCATTGGACAGATCACCCAGACAGAAAATCATCAAAGAAATGTCAGACATAATCTGCAATATAGACCAAATGTACCTAATAAATATTTACAGAACTTTCTATCCAAGAGCTGCAATACACATTCTTATCCTCAGCACATAGATTATTTGCAAGGATAGACCACATACTAGGCCACAAAGTAAGTTTTGAAACATTCAAAAAAATTGAAATTGTATCAAGTATCTTCTTAGACTACAATGTAATAAAACACAAAACCAATAAAAAAAATTTTTGGAAACTATATAAATACCTGGAAATTAAACAACATGCTCTGGAATGACCAGTGGGTAAATAAAAAAAATTAAAAAGAAAATGGAAAAAAAAATCCTGTAACTATTGGGCATGGTGGCTCACTCCTGTAATCCCAGCACTTTGGGAGGCCAAGGTGGGCAGATCATGAGGTCAGGAGATCGAGATCATTCTGGCTAACACAGTGAAACCCTGTCTCTACTAAAAATACAAAAAAATTAGCCGGGCGTGGTGGTGGGCGCCTGTAGTCCCAGCTACTCGGGAGGCTGAGGCAGAAGAATGAGGTGAACCCGGAAAGTGGAGCTTGCACAGAGCAGAGATCGTGCCACTGCACTCCAGCCTGAGTGACAGAGTGAGACTCCATCTCAAAAAAAAAAAAAAAAAAAAAAAAATTCCTGAAACAGATAATAATGGAAACACAATGTACTAAAACCATTGGGATACAGCAAAAACAATAAGAGGAAAGTTTACAACAATAAGTGCCCACATCAAAAAAGTAGAAATACTTCAAATAAACAAACTAATGATGCATCTTAAAGAAATAAGAAAGCAAGAGCAAATCAAACCCAAAATTATTGGAAGAAAATATGTACTAAAGATCACAAATGAAATACATGAAATCGAAATGGAAAACATGCAAGATAACAAAAGTCAGTTTTCGAAAATATAATTAAAATCAACAAACATTTAGTCAGATTCAGAAAAAAAAGAGAGTAGACCCAAATAAAGTCAAAGATGAGAAAGGAGTTATTACAATCAATACCACAGAAATTCAAAGGATCACCAAGACTACTATGATTAACTATATGCCAATAAATAGGAAAATCTGAAAGAAATGGATAAATTCCAAGACACGTATACAACTTACCAAAATAGAACCACGAAGAAATCCAAAACCTGAACAGACTAATAACAAGTAACTAGATCAAAGCTGTACTAAAATGTCCTCCCAGAATAGAAAGCTCAAGACCTGATGGCTTCACTTCTTAATTATGCCCATTGTTTAAAGAACTAAAACCAGTTCTGCTCTAATTATTCTGAAAAATAGAGGAGGGAATATATCCAGTCTCATTCTATGAGGCCAGTATTACTCCAATGTCAAAACAAAACAAAAAAAAGACACATCAAAAGAGAAAACTACAGGCCACTATCCCCATTGAGCATGGATGCAAAAATCCCTGATGAAATATTCGCAAATATAATTCAATAACACATTAAAAATATCATTCATCATGAACCAGTGAGATTTATTTCAAGGATGCCAGGATGGTTCATAATACATCAATCAATGTGATACACAGTATCAACAGAACGAAGGACAAAATCTGTATGATAATTTCAATTAATGCCGAAAAACGTTTGATAAAATTCAACATTCCTTCATGATTAAAAGCTCTCTCAAAAAACTAGGAATAGAAGAAATAAACCTCAACATAATAAAAGTCATATATACAGAGCCACATATACAGCCAAATACAGAAACACAGCTAGATTCAAACTAAATGTGGAAAAACTGAAAACTGTTCCTCAAATAACTGGTAAATGACAAGGATGCCCACTTTTACTACTGTTGATCAACATAGTACTGGAAGTCCTTTCCTAGCCAGAGTAATCAGGTAAGAGAAACACATAAGGGAATCCAAATTGGAAAGGAAGAAATAAAATTATTCTTGTTGGCAGATAATACCATCTTATATTTGGGAAAACATAAGGAATCCACCACCAACAACAAAAAACATTAGATCTGAAAAATTCAGTAAAGTTACAGGATATAAAACCAACATATAAAAATCCATAGCCTTTCTATATACCAACAGCAAATAATCAGAAACAAAAATCTACAAAGTAATTTCACTTCCAATAGCTGCAAATAAAATAAAATACCTAGTAGTAAATTTAACAAAGAAAGCAAAAGATCTCTACAATGATAACTATAAAATATTGATCCAAGTACCTGAAGAGAACAAAAAATAAAAAAAGTAGGATACTCCATGTTCATGAGTTGGAAGAATCAATATTGTTAAGATGTCCATGCTACCCAAAGTGATCTACAGATTTGATGCTGTTTTTACAAAAATGCCAATGGTATTCTTCACGGAAATAGAAAAAAAAATCCTAAAATTTGTATAGAGCCACAAAAGGCCCAGAATAGTCAATACCATCCTAAGCAAAAAGAAAAATAACTAGGGAAATCACATTACGTGACTCCAAATTATACTACAAAACTGTAGTAAACAAAACAGTACGATACTAGCATAAAAATTGACACATAGACCAATGGAGAACAGTGAACTCAGAAATAAATCTATACCTCTACAGTAAACTCATTTTCAACTAAGTTTCCAAGAACATACACTGAGGAAAGAACAGTCTTTTCATCAAATGTTGCTAGGAAAACTGGATATCCATGTGCATAAGAATGAAACTAGTCCTCTACCTCTCTCCATATACAAAAATCAAATCAAAGTGAATTACAGACTTAAGTCTAAGACCTCAAGCTATAAAGCTACTAAAAGAAAACACTGAGGAAACTCTTCAAGGCATAGGACTGAGAAAAGATTTCTTGAGCCCCTTTGTTCACAAGCACAGGCAACCAAAGCAAAAATGAACAAAGGGGCCCATATCATGTTAAAAACCTTTTGTACAGCAAAGGAAACAACAAAGTGAAGAGACAATCCAGAGAATGGGAGAAAATATTTTCAAAAAACTTGACAAAGGATTAATAACCAGAATATATAAGGACGTCAAATAACTAAATAGGAAAATATCTAATGATCTAAGTAAAAAGTGAGCAAAAGTTTGGAACAGACATTTTTCAAAAGGTTTTAAAAGAGGTGCTCAACATAATTGGTCATCAGGGAAATGCAAATCAAAACTACAAATAAATATCAACTCATCCCAGTTAAATTTTTTTAATCAACAAGACAGGCAAAAAAAAAAAAAAAAAAAAAAAAAAAAAAAAAAAAAAAAAAAAAAAAAAAAAAAAAAAAAAAAAAAAAAAAAAAAAAAAAAAAAAAAAAAAAAAAAAAAAAAAAAAAAAAAAAAAAAAAAAAAAAAAAAAAAAAAAAAAAAAAAAAAAAAAAAAAAAAAAAAAAAAAACCAAAATGCTGACAAGGATGTAGAGGAAATGTAACAGCCCTACACTATTGGTAGGCATGCAAGTTAGCAAAGCTACTATGGAGAACAGTTTGGCGATTTCTTGAAAAACTAAAAATAGATCTACCATAGGATTCATGAATCCCACCGCTTGGTATAATCCCAAAGAAAGGAAATAAGTGTATCAGAGATCTCTGCACTCTCATGTTTTATTGCAGCACTATTCATGATAGACAAGATTTGGAAGCAATCTATGTCTCTCAAGAGATGAATGAATAAAGAGAATGTGGTACATATACACATGAGACTACTATGAGACATAAAAATAATGAAACACTGCCATTTGCAAAAACATGAATGGAACTGGAGCTCATTATGCTAAGTGCAATAAGCGCGGCAGAGAACAACAAATTTTTCCTTGTTCTCACTTCTTTGTGGGAGCTAAAAATTAAAGCAATCAAAATCATGGAGACAGTAGAATGATGGTTACCAAAGGCTGGGAAGGGTAATTGGGGAGGAGGGCATGTGAGGATGGCTAATAGGTACAAAAGTATAGTTACATGGAATAAATAAGATCTAGAATTTGATAGCATGGCAGGGTGACTATGGATTTATTGTGCATTTTAAAAATAAGAGTAGAATTGAATCGTTGGTAACATAAAGAAAGGAAAAATGCTTGAGGTGATGTAAACATTTACCCTGATGTGATTATTATGCCTTGTATGTCAGTATCAAAATACCCTTGTACCCCATAAATATACAAGCTCACCTACTACGTACCCAGAAAAAGTTTTAAAAGTGAAATAACAGAAAAGTGAGATTAAATTTATAACAGTCAAATATTCTGAAGAATTTCTTCCACCTGCCATATCCCCCCAGTGCCTTTTTCTGAGAAAACCTAACCTGTGCTCCCTGTAAAGGAGAAGTGCTTAAAGAAATTCATTGATTCTTGCAGAGCAGATATTGATGGTGGAATGTGCAGCTGAGTAGAAATATATTCATATATGGCACAGGTGATAAAATGAAGAGGTTTGCCTGAATCTGACTCAGTGTCTCCACAGATACATATCACACTATTTCTTCTGTGCCTGAATACACAATTGAGAAAAGGCTGGCGGAATTTTTACATCAGCTCCCTGAACCACAGATAGGGATTTATTAAAGTAAAAAGAGGAAAGTAGAAGCCCTTGGAAATTTTATTTCCTAACAAAATAATAAAACAACAGTAATATACTGTAGCTGACAGATTTCAGATACTATTGCCACACTCAAAGACATAAAAAATGTGGAGATGTCTTTTCTATCACTTCCTCCTTGAATTTCCCTATTTGACCTCTGTGAAAAAACAGATAGTGATGAGTAAATGTATATTATGGTTATTTTTATCATGTGTTGACTTCAATTACACCTACTGTGCTAGTTGTTTTAACTTTACAGAAGCTAACCAACCAAGCCTTTGGATCCTGGTGTACAAATGCTTTTATTTCTCTTTTATCAAATAGGAAATGACATCACAATCTATGTGTTCTTATACTGAAGGGATGACCATACTGATGTATTACCTAAGCTCAGGGCTAACACAGTTCTACAGATCCCTGTCTTAATAAGGCACACTATTATCTTGATCATTTAATGTATCTTGCTGCAGAATCGAGTTAGTGAGATGATGATTGGAGCTCATAAGCAGGAAGCAGCAAATGCTCTTGTAACTTATTAAGACAATATATTGGCCAAAAGGTGGAATAAAATCCCAGAGAAAATTAAGAGACCTGACACCTCAGAAGAAAGCTCAATAATTCCTGAGCTATTTAGATTTATGGAGGTAACATTGACCATATATGTGTGTGTTACTCTGAACTACTTACTGAGAAAGCCCACGAGGCTACCAGTGGGGAGTGGGAATCGCACCCTCAAGTCTTTGCTGGAAAGCCTACAGTGTGAGTCACACCACCAATTGTGCCTCCTAACTTCTCAGAAACAATTGTGCTTCAACAGTTTCTGGCAGCTCTAAATGTAGTATGGGAGCTCTGGTAAACCCAACAGAAAAATTGCAATCCAGTCTCTTAGAAATGAAAAAAAAAAAAGCATAACTTGACATTGGGTCCTGGTAGGGCCTGAGCACCTAATGATGGGGAACCAACTGAACAGGTGTACCTCGACAGTCCTTGATGAACTAGGTATCTGATCCACTGAGTCATAACATTGGGTAGTGACACTAAAATCTGTAATAAACTGGAAATGGTGTCTATGAAGTTGGGTTCTAGCAGATTCTATGTAGGGCTCAATCAAGTGGCATAAATGCCCATGGCACTCACTTGTTCTTCTCTGCTATTCCACAGCCCACATTTACAGCCTCATGGGGAGTTCTGTCTGCCTAACCATTGTACCTAAAACAAAACAAAACAAAATGTGAGCTTGTTTAATGAATCATTAAATATGGGATACAAATACTGAATGTAGACTGAAGCATTATAGCTCTACTAAGGGTGTCCCTAGTTGGAAAATGTAAACTTTGGTTCCTGGACTTCCCCACATTTAAGCATCCCATTATCTGTATCATATTCTTTTCTATTTCCAGTATACAGATGGCCTATGTTTTCTTAATGAAATCCTGGGTGATTCACTTCCCATCTCATCCAGAGTAACAGCCAAAGTTCTCATGGTGGCCTATGTGTCACCTTATAAGTTCTGGCCTCCATTTATTTCCTGGTTATTTTCTTATTTTTTGTTTTTTTTTTTTTTTCATTTTTAGTATTCCACCCCAGTCACACTGGTTTTGGATATCCCAGGCATGACACTGTCTTAATACGACTGCGCCGAATGCTATGACTTTTGGAAATGTCCTTTTCCTATATGTACTTAGATATTCCTCTCTACCTTCTTTCTCTATAGGAAAAATTGCTCACGTATCACCCTTTCAGTGGAGAACATCTTGCTAACATAATTGCAATGCCCAATCCCCACTTCCTTGAGCACTACTGATTTCTTCATCCAATATTTGTTCTGTTTAATGGTATTTATCATCTTGTAACTTTCTCTGTATATTTGACTATTATACTTACTCTTCAATGTCTGTCTACCTAAATCATATTGTAAGGTCCTGCAGTGCAAGATTTTTGTTTTCTTTGTTCAGTCACGCATTCAAATTTCCTAGAACTAAAAATATAAAAAGTACCCAGGGGCTGGCTCATACCTGTAATCCCAGCACTTTGGGAGGCCGAGATGGGTGGATCTCGAGGTTAGGAGTTCGAGACCAACCTGGCCAACACGGTGAAACCACGTCTCTACTAAAAATACAGAAATTAGCCTGAGACGATGGCGGGTGCCTGTAATCCCAGCTACTCAGGAGGAGAATCCAGTGAACCCGGAAGTGGAGTTTGCAGTGAGCCGAGATCCCACCACTGCACTCTAGCCTGGGCTCAAAAAAACAAACAAAACAAACAAAAAACTACTCAGTACAGGCTGGGTGCGGTGGGCTCATGCCTGTAATCCCAGCACGAGGCAGGTGGATCACCTGAGGTCAGGAGTTAGAGACCAGCGTGACCAACGTAGTGAAACCTCGTCTCTAATAAAATATACAAAGGTTAGCTGGGCATGGTGAAGGAAGCCTGTAATCCCAGCTACTCAGGAGGCTGAGAGGCAGGAGAATCATTTGAACCTGGAAGGCAGAGGTTGCAGTGAGCCGAGATCATTCCATTGCACTCCAGCCTGGGAGACAGAGCAAGATTCCATCAAAAAAAAAAAAAAAAAAGTACTCAGTACATAGCTGAGTAAGCACTCATGATATAGACCAATATAGAGACAGGCAGACAGATACACGTATATAGTACATGTTCATGTGTTTATGTATGTGTTTGATGAAAAGGGTAGAAAGGTGACTCGGGACACATTGAATATCGAACTGAATTTATAATGGATTAAGAAAATGTGGCACATATACACCATGAAATATTATGTAGCCATAAAAAAGGATGAGTTTGCGTCCTTTGTAGGGACATGGATGCAGCTGGAAACCATCATTCTTAGCAAACTATCACAAGAACAGAAAACCAAACACCACATGTTCTCACTCATAGGTGGGAACTGAACAATGACATCACTTGGACTCGGGAAGGGGAACATCACACATCGGGGCCTATCATGGGGAGGGAGGAGCGGGGAGAGATTGCATTGGGAGTTATACCTGATATAAATGACGAATTGATGGGTGCTGATGAGTTGATGGGTGCAGCACACCAACATGGCACAAGTATACATATGTAACAAACCTGCACGTTATGCACACGTACCCTAGAACTTAAAGTATAATAAATAAATAAATAAATAAATAAATAAATAAAAGATTTAAATATGCAGTTTCAACGTATCATGCAAATATTGAATCAAGGAATTGTATGACTTAAACACACATTTAGAATGCAAGACATGAGATATCTGAGACTGTAGATGAACATATACGGAGCAAAGAAACTAAGGGAAAAGCTAAAATTTAGGGGAAGGAAGATCAAATTTAATGATACCAGGTATGGAAAAATAACAACCAGTATAACTATATTTGAAAGAAGTGATTTGGAGTTTGTACTCTAGAAGTGACCAGTTTCAGTCTATGACACACCCCAGAACCTACATGTAGAAAACTGAATTTAAGGGGAATGACTTAAGTTTAATGTGGAAGCAGTATGTGTGGAATAAGGATGAGAAGTAAGGGAATTTTGTTGGGAATAGTATTACAAAAATTGGACTATTGTCCCTAACATGTTAATAGGGCACACAGAGAAGTGGGGAGAATATGGTCTTTCAAAGTGAACAAAGACTTAACTAATCATGAAATGGCAGATATATTTGAAAACCAACAATTAGGAATATAGGATGCAGGTGGTATGGATCATGAAAGATGACATTTTTTTTTTCATGATTGGTGACAAAATTGGGAGTAAGTGTCATTAACATGTGAGATCTTATAACTTCTCAGGGATCTGACTAAACAGGATGTAAGAGAAAAAAAGCAAGCTGAAAGCAGAATTCAATTTCATTTAAGAGAACTAAAGAAGAGTTCATTTATTTCCCATGTAAACATCTGTGTTTAAAAATAGGATTCTAGAAGGTAGGTTTGAATTAAATAAGAAAAGAAAACAATAATAGTATATAGAGACATATGGCCTAATAATTATGTCCCCAGATCCTCATTCATTTAATCTGTTCATTCGTTATCAGTATGATTTACATCCCTTTTCAGTATGCTGGTTTTTTGCTATTATATTGTCAACCTTTTCATGAAATTTATTTTATAGTTTAATTTGTTGAATCTTGATAATATTTTTCTTATTTACAATTTATTGTTTAGTGTAGAAACTCTTTGTTAATGCTACCCATTCTTTAATACTCTATTAAACAAGTTTGCACCAGTCAGGAATATACACTCATTCCTTGTATAATGTTTTTCGATATTGGGTTTTATCAGTCCCCTTTGTTATGTCAGATACTAGAAGCCAAGGTAATTTGCTTAAGGTTAATTTGTTAGATATAGTTTGAAATTTGTTCTAGACCAAGAAATAGGTAATCTATTTTGAAAACTGTTTCATCACACTATTATTATTATTGTTTTTAATAACAATTGTTTTGAAATATAACTATGAAAAAATTATAAAATAGTTTATCATTAAAATAATGTACCCTATATCAAATGTTCAATGTATACATTACTCCCATAGTTTGGAATTGTAAGTATTTTATGGAAAGTCTTAACTTCAATGAAAATAATAAGAGAAAAGTAAGAATTCTATGATTTAGGGAATAACTGCTGAGTTAACAGTTAACAAACAGTAAACACTATCTTATTACCCTGTTAGTAAACAAACATTACCAGTGTGGCCATATAGCAGAAATAATATATAGAAATATCTTTCTGCTGTCAGAAAAATTTGTATGTGCATATTTTTATAACTTTAGGTAAAATACTATTTGGGATTATGTGTGTGGAATTGTATTATTATTCTGGTTCATAAATACATATGGTTTATACCTTATTTTCCAAATTATAGGCTACTAATGATGTCCCAAGCTGCAATAATTGATGATGTTTTCAGGATTCTATAGACCAATATGGTGATTATAGCTAATAGTCAAATATTATACATTTCAATATCACTGAGAGAGTAAATCTCAGATGTTTTTATCACCAAAAATGCCAAATATCTGAGATAACTAACATGTGAATTGGATTGATCATTCTACATTGTATTAAAAATCACAATATCACTGTGTATTCCCATATATATGAGTGTAATTTGTCAACATATAACAAAAAATAAAATAAAGTGAATATAAAAACAATGAAATAGCACATGTATATGTTATATATATTCCAACTTTGAATTTTAAAAATATATTAATTTCTAGTAGCAAAATATTCTGAGGTATTTCTCTTTGCTGTGCATCAAGTAAAATTCAAAGATTATCAGAGATATCGCACAGTATTTAAGCCTAGTTATTTGAAAATAATAAACATATAACATTTTGCCTTTTCCCATATACACAATGTCTAAAATCTACACATTCAATCACATTTGCTGACTGTAAAAGCAAAACAAAAGAAGGTAATCTAGAGATATACAGCCCTGAAGGCTATTTCTTCAGAGATCACAATGGCACTGATCTTAAAAATGTTACTACAAAATAAAACAGGGGAAGCAATTGGCAGGAAGTACATGAAGATGAAATAAAAGCTTAGTATTTTTATGAAATATAATATGACAAGTCCTGTACTAATATAAATTAATCCAAGTACCAGAGGGAGACAGACATATACTCCTCCTCCTGACAAATCGTGTGGTTGAAGTGCACAGAGGAGTAAATGACTTTTCCATGTCTTATAGGAAATCAGGAATACAACCTGGGGAGAATTCTTAGATTTAAGAACTCAATAAATTAAGAACAATGAAATTCTGTTATATTTTTTGAGCAAAATATAGGGATATAGTTTGGAGAGTAAGGCTCTGGTTTTGATTTAAGAGGAGTTCCAACATAAGCAATCTTAGGAGGCCCAAACTTTTCTATAAGAACTTTATACAAGGCAGAGAAGTTGCTATTTTATGTTCTTGATGGGCAGGAGTCAATCAATGAAAGAATACAGTTATGGCAGATTCCACATACTCACTCTTTCCTAGTAGAAAATTCCAGTGAGTTTTTCACAGTTATGTTTACTCTGCTCATTTCTTATGTCTGCTCATTGTCTATGCACTTACAATAAGCTTCAGAATAAAAATAATACATAAATTCCTCAATTACAGCTTATTCTTATCCCTTAACCCTTCTACTTCATACTCCTCACTCAACACACACACACACTCACGAAAACCCATGCATTTGCACACATTTTTCCTTATAGTGATAGATATTTTTTGACCTCTCAACCAAGATACATATATATATCTTCCGAATAGCTGGGTTCACAGGTGTGCACCACCACTCCCGGCTAATTTTGTATTTTCAAAATTACAAATTTACACCATAAAGATGGTGTTTCGCCATGTTGCTCAGACTGTTCTCAAATTCCTGGACTCCAGTGATCCACCTACTTCGGCCCCCCAAAGTGCTGAGATTGCAGGCATGAGACACTGCATCTAGCTTGAAGAAGTCCTTTTTTAAGGACTAGAGTTAACATTAGGACTGTGGTTAATACTAGGCTGCTAGATTTGCTATCATCTACTGTTTATCTGTGAAGTTCTCTTAAAAACTGTCACAAATGTTTCTAGAGCAAATTTAATGATATGGAAATTGTCCCATTCTATGACTACTAGTAGAGATTTGTACAATACATATACAAATGTTTCAAAAGAAATAGGTAAAATTAATCCGGCAGATTATATTTTGTTTTGTTTAAGTTTATTTTTATATTTCCTAATGACAAATAAAAGACAATGTTCTTTAATTCTTAAATATCAAAAGGTCATTACAAATTTATGTCAAATATTATCAGTGCCTTCTTAATTACACTACTTATAATTAAAATATTAAAAAATAAATTCATGTATAAGTAAATAATTTTATATTTTATTAACACTCATAAATAATCTGCTTTTTAATCAGATTTTATTTTACCACGTATTGAAATCAATGCTTTACTGTTTGTGACTTAGAAATAAACAAACTATAATCCTCTTAAAAAAACTATATTTTGTTCAATAGGACATATGTTTTCCCATTAATTAGCATTTTTTTCTTGTAGCATATCAAGAACACATTATCTAAAAGCATTGCATCTTATGATTACAAAACCTACAACTTTAAATTGCCATTGAACTTGAGGTTATTAATTTTATTTTACTCAGTTTTGTAGTGTGTATGATTTTTTGTGCTCCTAATCATTGTGCATGATCTTATTTCCTCCTGCCATAGTTAATAATAATAATATTACCTTAAATAATGTCTCTGAGGTTTGTAGGAGAAATGTCTTACTGAAAATAACAAAATCGCTTCTTTGTTAGCTTAGAGATGGTAAAACTGTAGAAACATACAAAATAAAAATAACCTGCTAACCAACAAATTTAAAAATTAAAAATTAAGTCACCAAATTAAAAAAAAAAAAAAACCTTTGTAAATGTATCACATTGTAACTGAATAGTTTGTGCAATTGTTGAAGCCTGACACCATCCTGTACCCAAAACAGGGGGCTATGTTTTGAAAACTGTCTTATCACCAGCACATTAACAGTGCCCAGTACAAAGGAACCCCTCAATTTACTGACTGTATATGTGAAATAAAGGTTGACTCATAGAAGACTAATACTACAAAACACATGTGTAACTCATAATTAGGTGAATATATGAATCATTTTAGGCAAAATGTCCCTAGGCAGGGCAGTCCCAATCCTCAACTGAGGCAAGAGAGTTATGAACAGTGTTCCCCTTTCTCTCTCAAGACGTCTCAATTTGGACAACAAATCAGTTCTATAATCCACTTGTTCTATCCATATGTCAGCTTGTGTTCTAGATGTTTTTATTTGATTTTATGTTTAATATTTTTAACTTTTAAGTTCAGGGGTACATGTGCAGGTTTGTTTCATAGGAAAACTTGTGTCATGGGGGTTGGTTGTACAGATTATTTCATCATGCAGATATTAAGTCTAGTACCCATTTATTATTTTTCCTGCACCTCTCCCTCCTCCCGCCTTCCACTCTCCAATAGGCCCCGGTGTGTGTTGCTCCCCTGTATGTGTCTATGTGTTCTCATCCTTTAGCTCCCACTTTTATGTGAGAATATGTAGTATTTTGTTTTCTGTTCCTATGTTAGTTTGCTAAGTATAATAGCCTCCAACTCCATTCTTGTCCTTGCAAAGGACATGATCTTATTCTTTTTATGACTGCATAGTATTTCATGGTAAATATGTACAACATTTTCTCTATCCATTTTATCATTGATGGACATTCGGGTTGATTTTTCATCTTTTTTATTGTGAATAGTGTTGCTATGAACATACATGTGCATATGTCTTTATAATAGAATGATTTGTATTTTATATTGATCAACTTTAATTTTTAACAAATCCCTAGGCAGGAGGGAATACTGACATTCTCAATGGAGAGATGAAGAAGTTAAGTTAGAGAAGTTTGTTCAATCCTGATCATACTTTTTGAAAAGAGAAAACATAAGAATCATACCCAGGTTGTGTGGTACCAGAGCCCTTGCCCTTAAATCACTATGTAATGATGATCAAAGTGTTTTTATGGACATTACCCAGGGTCCTGATATGTATTGCCAATGAGATCAAATTAAAATTTTGAATTTTTCTACAACAGGAGTGGAGTTAACACATGGAGGTGACAGAGGGACCCTCAGTTGCAAAAACCGCACTAGATTTTCTCTAGTATTCAGTCTGGGGCTGAGCCCTTGCCACCTGGTGAAATCTACTTCTGTGTTTTCTGTTCTTGACTTGGCCAGTCATAGGTGATGCATCTTTAGCTGTTGACCCTATGCTAGCTTTTATAAAAAACCTTCATATTCTCATTGACGTCACCCTGTTTTATTTTATTTTTTTTTCCCCACATGACCAGGATAATTCATCCAGAATTGTATCAGGGTCACAGTTTCCTTTCTTCTCCATTTCACTGTTTTCTATTACAGCATAACAGATTACCACAGACTTAGACTAATGGCTTAGAACAACAGAGCTTTGCTATCTTATAGTTTCTGTGGGTTGGCCATCTGAACATAGTTTAACTGGTTCCTCTCAGGGTCTCAGAAGTCTGCAGTAAAGGTTTCACCTGAGTTTCATTCTCATGTGAAGGATGGACTGAGGAAGAATCCCCTTAATCTCTTTCAAATTGCTGTCAGGATTAATTTCTTTGTGTGGTGATGACTGAGAGTCTCAGCCTCTTACTGGTTTTTGGCTGTGGACCACCCTCAGATGCTAGCGGTAACATTCCTAGTGGCTGCTTGCAGTTCCTTGTTACATGAACTTCACCACCACGGCTGCTTACTTAAGTAAGTCTGCAAGGAGGGTCTGCAAAATGTGTCAGTCTGTTACATGAAGTCCAGTGTATGGTAACATAATCATGGGAGTGACATCTTAATATGTTTACAATATTATTTTGATTAAAATAAAATTACAAATCCTTCCCACGTTCAACAAGTAGTTGATTTACAGGTTTGTAAAGAGATAGGAATCACTGGGGTTACTACAAGGACTGTAAGTCACATCTTTATATGCCTTTCTAAACTCATCAGATGAAAAACAGAATGAATTCTCCGTCTTTTGTCTGAGGAATAGCTTTTTTCTTATGTTTCATACTGATCACTTCCTAACCATGTTTTTGCAAAAACATCACACTAATCCAGTAAACCAGGATTAAGTATTGATTCGAAATTATTGAATTACTTTTTCGGTCTTAATCCTGAATGTCAGAACTATGATTTGCTTATATAGTCAAAAATTTGACTTTATCAAATCTAAATATTGATTCTGTCATTCCTCTTTATATCCCTGTGGTTAAAAACTAAATTTGCTGAATACTTACAGTTAACTAGGAGAAAGTTACATAAAGGAAAATATATAAGTAAAAAGCATATTAATAGATTTCAAAAAACATTGATTATATCCAGATTTCTATAATTAGCAACAATAACATAAACTTAGAGTACATGCCAATCATAATATATCATTGCCTCCAATGCCCTAACAATGGTGTGGGTAGTATTTCTGTATTTTATAGAGGAAAAAATTAGAACCTAAGGCTATATGATTAAAAGGACAAGGTCACATAGAGCTGGAGTTTAAAACCAGGTATTTCTGATTAAAGTGGTCATTGTCTCTGCATTGCAATATAAACAAAATATTGGGAATGATCACCAATAAAAATGATCAATATTGGATATATCCTGAAATATGTAAGGTAATTAATGTTATGTATATCAACTAACTTCCTGTATTAGTTAAGGTTCTCTAAAGGGACAGAACGAATAGATGAATATATGAAGGGGAGTTTATTAGGAGGATTGACTCACACCGTTATAAGGTGAAGTCCCACAATAGACTGTCTGCAAGCTGAGGAACCAGGAAGCCAGTCTGAGTTCCAAAACCTCAAGAGTAGGGAAGCCGATAGTGCAGCTTTCATTCTGAAGGCCCAAAAGCCCCTGGCACATCACTGGTGTAAGTTCAAGAGTCCAAAAGATGAAGAACTTGGAGTTTGATGTTTGAGGACAGGAAGCATTCAGGATGGGAGAAAGATGGAGGCCAGAAGACTTAGCCAATCTAGCCCTTCCGAGAGACCGGAGTAGCTGGATTTCCTATGCCCAGTAAGAATTCCTAAGCCTAGCTGGGAAGGTGACCACGCCCACCTTTAAACAGAGGACTTGTAACTCAGTTTACACCCAACCAATCAGGTAGTAAAAACAGCTCACCAAAATACCAATTAGGCTAAAAGCAGGAGGTAAAGAAATAGTCAAATTATCTATCATCTGAGAGCTCAGGGGGCGGGACAATGATTGGGATATAAAATCCAGGCATTGGAGCCAGGAGTGGGAAACCCCCTTTGGGGGGCAACCCACTTTGGGGGTCCCCTCCCTTTATATGGGAGTTCTGTTTTCACTCTATTAAATCTTTTTTTTTTTTTTTTTTGAGGCGGAGTCTCGCTCTGTCGCCCGGGCTGGAGTGCAGTGGCCAGATCTCAGCTCACTGCAAGCTCCGCCTCCCGGATTTACGCCATTCTCCTGCCTCAGCCTCCCGAGTAGCTGGGACTACAGGTGCCCTCCACCTGGCCCGGCTAGTCACTCTATTAAATCTTGCAACTGCACACTCTTCTGGTCCATGTTTATTACAGCTCAAGCTGAGCTTTCGCTTGCTGTGCACCACTGCTGTTCGCCACCTTTGCAGACCTGCCACTGATTTCCACCCCTCCGCATCTGGCAGGGTGTCTGCCGCATTTCTGATCCAGCAAGGCACCCACTGCCACTCCCTTTCAGGCTAGAGGCTCGCCATTGTTCCTGCACTGCTAAGTGCTCAGGTTCCTCCTAAGCTGAACACTAGTCACTGGGTTCCACGGTTCTCTTCTATGACCCACAGCTTCTAATAGAGCTATAACACTCACCACATGGCCCAAAGTTCCATTCCTTGGAATCTGTGAGGCCAAGAACCCCAGGTCAGAGAACAAAAGGGTTGCCACCTTCTTGGGAGTTGCCTGCACCATCTTGGCAGCAGCCCCCACCATCTTGGGAGCTCTAAGCATAAAAACCCACCCTTAACACTTCCATGTTTCTCTTCCTGCTTTCACCCAAGCCATACTAGCAGCTGATTAGATGGTGTCCACCCAGATTGAGGGTTGGTCTGCCTCTCCCAGTCCATTGACTCAAATGTTAATCTCCTTTGGCAGATTACAGACACACTCAGGATCAATACTCTGCATCCTTCAATCCAATCAAGTTGACACTCAATATTAACTCTCATATTTCCTATTTTGCATGTCAGTATTAGACAATTTTCAGCCTGTACTATTTTTCAGTAGCTATTTTTTGTTTATTTTCATTTTGTGAGAATGTAAAAACAAAAGCAACTAGTTGTCTGAGGGAACGTTTTTATGACACACCATGCTAAGAGTTTATGTGATTTCTATTTTTTTTTTCTTTTGATTCTTATAAAATACAATATTGTAAGCAATCTTTGTAGAAGTTCTTTTTGACTTGCTTTTGGTAAGTGTAATAATCCTGTTTTAATAATTCTGTTTTTGTATGTAACCTTCTTTTAGGGTACACCTGAAACATTAAAAACTAACACCTAATCTTGCCATATATTTTATGAAATATCAAATATGTGTGGATATAAAATCTACATATGGCCAGGTGCAGTGGCTCACACATATAATCCTAGCACTTTGGGAGACCGAGGCGGGTGGATCACCTGAGGTCAGGGGTTTGAGACCAGCCTGGTCAACATAATGAAACACTGTCTCTACTAAAAATACAAAATTAGCCAGGTGTGGTGGCAGGCGTCTATAATCCCACCTACTCAGGAGGCTGAGGCAGGAGAATAGCTTGAACCCGAGGGGCAGAGGTTGCAGTGAGCCGAGATTGCACCACTTCACTTCAGCCTGGGCAAAAGAGCAAGACTCCACCTCAAAAAAACAAACAAACAACAACAACAACAAAAACAATTACATACAGCTAATGCTGTATATCTCATTAGCTGAGTGTTAGATGAATACTGAATTAAACACAAATGACTAATTTCCTGTGCAACTCAGGAAACAAGATTATTTTATTATATTTAAACAGTTAAATCAACGTCTTTCAAGAAAAAAGAATGAACATAAGTTAAAAATATACTGATAATCTCAGGTGATTGATCTCTCTATGTATCACTTCCAATTTTACTCAAATATATTAATAGGCCATAAGATATTTGTAAACACAGTATCATTAATATATTAATAGGCCATAAGATATTTGTAAACACAGTATCATTCTGCTTTTTGAATCAAATTTGCTTACATTATGCAGAAATATTTATTAATACAACAGCAGGATTATTTTTACTATCCATGTACAATCGTTAGACATTCACTCATTATAACAATAACACATATGCATGTATACAGAGTGAGACAGAGAAATTTAGACTTTGCCTTAATCTGAAGTTAGTGCACCCCCTCTGCCTCTAGTTAACAAAACATCCATCCTGTTGGGCAGGAAGACTGCTCACTAGACATCTGCACAATGTTGGAATCCAGACTTTACTCAGGATGGCTGCTTTGGGCACCACTTTCTTCTAAGCAAATGCAATAACTTTTGGGAATAACAGTGAATTTTATTCCCTAAACAATTATCACAAAGTCACTGAACATATTTTACCACCAATAACTGATCTAGAAAACCCATGTGTTCAATCTTGTTTTTGTATTCTTCCCATTCTTCCACTAGCTTTTTCATATATCTACTATTTTTTAAAAAAAAAAAAAAAGGAAAAGGGAAAAAGAGCCAGTATGTCTCCAATTGCTGAACACAGCTGCTTCTTCCAAACAGAGAAAACAAACATCAACATATCTTTATTAGATTCACTAAGTTTGATTCCTTCATTTTACTGACAATTTTCATTTTGAGACTTTTATGTTCCACATTGGACTAATATGAGTGTATCGTTGTTTCTAAAGTGTTCAATAGTCGACAAATACCTTTCCTGAGGAAATAAAACTTAATCTTATGTCAAGATAGACTTTTCTGGGCATGAATATATTTTCTACAATTTTATTCTAGGTCTAGAGAAAAGATGATATGTGAACGCCCTGAGAAAGTAATAAGTTTTGCCTATTTGAGCAAACGAGTTAAGGCCATGAAGCTGGAATAATAAAACAAGGAGATGGAGGTCAGCAAGCAACTGCCTGAAGAGTCAGATATTAACATTTTTTGTGAGGATTTTGAATTCTATTCTAAGAGAATCCAAGGCCACTGAACAGTTCAAGTAGATTAGAGGTGAGACAAAATTTACATTGATAACCTTATCTACTACTGTGGGAAGTCCTGACCATTTGGGGAAGCTATTATCAGTCATTAGGATAAGGAATTGTGGATACTCAGGAACTGAAATAAGAATGGCTAGAGAGAAATGAATCAATGTGACAATATCAAGACGGTAGAAAATGGGTGGTGATTTTTTCTCGGCTAAGGGAGGATGACCACAGAAGAAGGGTTGAGATAATTCCTAGATGTCTAGCACAAGCATGTTCTTCAGTTTCTAAGCTATAGAATAACGCAGATAAAGACTGATTTCAGTTTTCAGTGGGTGGACTTTGATTCAACAAGCTTATGAAAAAAACTGATATCACAGAAACTCTATGAATTACAACCTAGAACAATTGTAGGTACTGCAGTTTTTAAGTTAATTATTTTATCATTTATAAACTTTCTGACATTTATTTCTTTCCCATCTATTCTTACTCTAGCATTCCTGCAAGCTACTGTATATATCTCTAGTAGATTATAAAGGGAATGGTGTATATTTATGTGCTAACTCCAGGAAGGAAAGCACATTACAGTTCTCTGTATAGGCTCGAACCAACCCAGTTGCCCCCACCTTCCTTGCTGTAGTTCCTACGGATGACTATAGAATGTGCTGAGAATAAAATATCTTAAAATAAGGGCAAGCTGGCCAGACAGTCAAGGCTCTGGTTCAGGGATATCCTGTGCAAGAGAAGGGTGCCCTTGTCAGTGCTTTATCCCAGAGAGTTGTTACCTGAGGATATAAAACTCAGGGCAGGCTGCTTTTCCAGGTACCTCAGAATCAGTATAAGCAGGGTTAAGATAGATGAGATTACATCTATGCCAGGAAGCTTTCTTGACCCTTTGGAGAATGGCTTGCAAGGAATCCCAGATTTTGTTGTCCCTCTCTGCTTACCCGTAAGTAATAAACCTGCCTCATGTAACTTGTGTGTTTGAGGCTTCTGTCTCACCTGATTCAGACATGTTGGTAAGCAGAGCACAGTAAATCTGCTTCACAGGAAGGGTTAAATTTCCATATGCATAGTACTGAAAAATATCAAGTTGAAAAAAATAAACAAATTAAAATTAGTCTACTTCCAAATAGACAGTGGTTTCCAGAAAAGAGTAGTGTAAAAATGTCAGGCTTTCTAATGACTTAGGCCAGTCTACTTTCTATATGAAAGTCTTTAAAGTACTACTTTGAATCTTAGACAATCTTATTTGAAACAACACCTTACAGAATATATGTGTTCTACTGGGATTTTGGAATTATTATAAACTGGATTTTTAAAAATTACTATTAATAATTAATAGTTAAGTTTTGTTGTTAAAACGTTTCAAACATTAACAGTCATTAAAGGGTCCCTGAACAAAGTTGGATCTTAATTCTTTGGGTAAGAATTAAACTGGAATTTAATGAAATTAAATTTAAATTAAATTTAATTTAATGAAATTAATTAAATGTTGATTAAATTAAAAGTTGCCTTAAACTGAGATTATTTTAAAGGTGGCATAATGCTAAGAGTTTGATAATTATATTTGTCTAATTTTTCTAAATTTTGGTTAAATAAAATTATATTACTACATCCTTATTGACACCCTCTTGTATTATTCTCTCCTCTGATATCATTTTTCTAAAATAGTTATAATTCCTTCATTCTTTTATTATCTGCCTATAGTCACTCCAATCCATTCTCTCTCTCTGTGTGTATGTATATGTGTGTGTGTGTGTGTGTGTACACACACATGCTTCTAAAATGCCAGTTTTAGAAATTATGCTTCTAAATGTCAATCTAATTTTGCGTTTTCATGCTTTAACTATCCATAGTCTAATGATGAAGTTAAAAATGCTTGACTTGCCAAAAAATCCTTCCATGTCCTCCATTAAACTTCAGTAACCTTTTCTCTTGTGTGCTCCTTTAGTTCTATGACTATTCTTCATGATAACCATATTTTGGATTACCCAGGATAGCCTTAATCTGTCCCTGTTTTCCCAGCTTCCTTTCTGGTATTTCCCATTTCTGAATTTGTTCCTTTTTAAATGAAGTATTACTTTGATATTTATATTAAAATAACCTATATGTATTTGATAAACATTTACATTTTATTTAAAGAATCTTCTGGCTGGGCACGGTTGTTCATGCCTGTAATCCCAGCACTTTGGGAGGCCGAGGCGGGCGGATCACGAGGTCAGGATATCGAGACCATCCTGGCTAACACGATGAAACCCATCTCTACTAAAAAAAAATAAAAATAAAAAAATTAGCCGGGCCTGGTGGCAGGCGCCTGTAGTCCCAACTACTCAGGAGGCTGAGGCAGGAGAATGGTGTGAACCTGGAGGGCGGAGCCTTCAGTGAGCTGAGATCCGGCCATTGCACTCCGGCCTGGGTCACTGAGCAAGACTCCACCTCAAAAAAAAAACAAAAAAACAAAAAAGATTCTTCTATGTATTCATCTATTATTACCTGAAATGCATGCTTAAATGCTCAATAAACAGATTATATCTAGAAAATGATCACTGAGAATGCTTCTTTTTCTGATTGATTCTCTATTTTAGAAGCTACATAACTAACACTGCCTTTTCAAAGGCATTATGGAGGGTAATTCACTAATGCAAAATGTTTAGAGTCATAAATGATGAAGAATATCTAACTTTTTCCAGTAAGGGAGAAATTTCTATTTTCTTACTCACCATTTATGTTGCTATGGCCCAGTTTATGTTGCTTTGACTCATGACACATCCAAAAAGATCCAAGAAACCACTAAACCACTGCATGTCAGGGGCAGTCAGAAATATGAAGCATTCTAAATTTGGTGTAAATAGAGAACCATAGAAATTGGTGCCCCCTTTCCTTATCAAAATATATTTATTGAAGTTCTGACCCAAATGGTATTTGGAGGTTGGTCCTCTGGGACCTGGTTAGCAAATAAGAACAGAGCCCTCAGGGATGGGATTAGTATACGTATAATAGACAACTCAGAGCGCTACCTCATACTTTCCACCAGGAGAGGACACAGGGAGAACTTGGCCATCTATGTACCAGGAAGCATGTCCTTACCAGACATCAACTCTGACAAAGACTTGATCTTGAAATTCCCAGATTCTAGAACTTTGAGAAGTAAATTTATGTTGTTTACATATAAGTTACTACATCTATGATATTTTGTTATAGCAGCCACAACTAAGTCAGAGTATATACAGAAAGAAAATAATCATAAAAGAAAGAAAAATAAAGGGAGAATACACATGCACGGTGTCTGGAGAGCAGTGAAAAGGTTTTCTTTTTCTTTTTTTTTGTAATGGATAGGCATTATAGCATAATTGAATATTGATGAGGATATTTCAATGGTGATGAAATTTATAATGCAAAAGCATCTGTATCTATATGATTTCTGTAACAATCGCCTCCGGCAGATCACATGGAAAATCAAGTGCACATAAAAAATGTTACTGTTAAAAAATTTATTCATAATTTTGGAGATAAGGTAGAATATATGGGTTCAGTTACAAGTAGATTGGTAGATAAATTGATGGGAACCTTGTGGAAAGACTCTTCTTTTTTTTCCTATTTTGCTGTAGAAACAATAAGAAAAATTGATGATATATTTACCAAGCTGAAATAAAATTGAGACCCTACAATTGGTTTAAATTAATTGCAAGTTGTCTTCTTTTATGCATCAATTCAGAAATAGACAAATATACCAGAATAAGTAAGTTGTTCCACTTCCTGTTGCATTAAGAAAGTTCCTTCTGTTTTGTTTTTTATCACACTGGTTTTATCTACATTCTTCAAATAAAATTTGGTTCCAAGCACTGCTCTACATTTATTTTTATGCCATGGGACAAGGAAAGAAGAAAAGAAGGTGCTAGGGAAGCAAAAATATGTAAGCTATACGCTGCAGATAAACAGATGTGTGTTCTGCTGGGATTTGATGAAAAGGAAGAAATTATTACTAAAAAAGTAGAGATATTAGACATCAGGAGACAGTTAAGAGAGTTAAGAGTTTCTGCCACACAAGGTCATGGATGGACTTTAAAATGCACCTTTGAATGTATATCCTAAGGAATGTATAATCCAGTTCATATATACACATTATATTGATATATTTACCAATGTGTTACCACAATAGTTATAACACAAGCCATTTCAAGAGCAATATATTAAATTGGTACAAATGTAACTATGGCTTTTGCCATTAAAGTAATGGCAAAAGATGCAATTACGTTTTCACTAACCTAAAATCTCATTAACTATATATTATATTATATTTATTTAACACTTAATGCACTTAGTGCTTTTGCTTTTATATTCAATGTTTAGGGTTTTTGTTTTTTGTTTTTTTGTTTTTGAGAGGAAGTCTCACTCTTGTCGCCCAGGCTGAAGTGCAATGACCCGATTTCGGCTCACTGAAACCTCTGCCTCCCAGGTTCAAACGATTCCCCTGCCTCAGCCTCCCGAGTAGCTGAGATTTCAGGCGCCTGCCACCAAGCCCAGCTAATTTTTGTATTTTTAGTAGAGATGGTGTTTCATCATGTTGGCCAGGCTGGTCACAAACTCCTGACCTCTGGCGATCCGCCCACCTCGGCCCCCTAAAGTTCGGGGATTACAGGCATGAGACACGGCTACTGGCCTAAATGTTTATATTTTTAAAACATTTTGTTTTAGTAGAATGTCACTGCTGAACTATTAAATTGCTTATCTTTTATTACATGTTAAAATTTCAATATTTTCACATATAAAAGAGTTCTTACAAAACAGCCGGGAAAGAGTAAACATAGCATATTTGTCTATGAATTCATAATATGATTTGAAAGATAGATCTTATAACATTAATAGACATTAACATATATTACAAACTGAACTGAGCACCATGCCCAAATCTATATGTTGAAGCCCTAACTCTCTGTATAGTTGACCATTGAACAATCCAGAGAGGCCTTAGAGGCACCAACTCCCACATAGCTGAAAATTTACACATAACTTTGGCTCCTTCAAAACGTAAATACTAATAGCTCACTGTTGATTGGAAGCATTACCAATACCATAAACAGTTTATTAACACATATTTTGCATGTTGCATATATATTTTCATAGTAAAGTAAACCACAGAAAAATGTAATTAAGAAAATCATAAGGAAAACAAAATATATTTACTATTGATTAAGTGGAAGTGGATCATAATACGGTCTTCACCCTTTTAGATTGAATAGACTGAGGAGGAGGAGGGAGAGGAGGGGTTGGTTTTGTCATCTTAGGAGTAGCAGAAGCAGAAGAAAATCCATATAAAAGTGGACATGCACAGTTCAAATCTGTCATGTTTGAAGATCAACTGTACTTCAAAATGTGACTATATTTGGAGCTAGGAAATTTAAAGTGCTAATTAAATTAAAATGAGGCAAGCAGAGTGGCCCTATCTATGAACGTCCTTATAAACAGAGACTAGGACACACAGAGGACTGCTAAGAGTGTGTTGTGTATACACAGAGACACCTGTGTGAAGAGGCAGCAAGAGATCAACCATTTGCAAACCAAGGAGAGAGTCCTAAGAGGAATCCAACACTTGGTACCTCGATTGTAGACTTCTAGACTCTAAAACTGTGAGAAAATAAATCTGCTTTTTAAGCCACTTAGTCTGTGGTATTTTGTTAAGGAGGCCCTAACAAACTAATACACCAGACAAATTTTTGTTCTCTACAGGTATATGCACTAAAATCACAGTTTATCTATTGACTATGTTCAGAAACCTTTACAGAAAAGAGGAGATAAGTAAAGTTAAATATTGCCACACATAAACCAAATATATTTGTCATGAAAATATAATCTGATAGAAAATGTTCCATCTGTATTAGCTATTCAGTTTTTCTAGTGAATAAACCATGATATAAAAATATATGAGGTCAACTGAGCATGGTGGCTCATGCCTGTAATCCCAGTACTTTGGGAGGCCGAGGTGGGCGGATCACGAAGTCAAGAGATAGCGACCATCTTGGCTAACACGGTGAAACCCTGTCTCTACTAAAATTACAAAAATTATCCGGATGTGGTGGCATGTGCCTGTAGTCCCAGCTACTCAGGAGGCTAAGGCAGGAGAATTACTTGAACCCAGGAAGCAGAGAATGTAGTGTGCTGAAATAGTGCCATTGCACTCAGGCTGGACATCAGAGAGAGACTCCATCTCTATCTATCTATCTATCTATCTATCTATCTATCTATCTATCTATATATCTATCTATACATCTGAGGTCTAATTATTTATTACTTAGTATTGATTTTCTTGGCCAGGTACGGTGGCTCACTCCTGTAATCCCAGCACTTTGGGAGGCTGAGTTAAGTGGACCACCTGCGGTCAGGAATTCAAGACCAGGCTGGCCAACATGGTGAAACACTGTCTCTACTAAAAATACAAAAATTAGCCTGGCATGGTGGCGTGCGCCTGTAATCCCAGCTACCCAGGAGACTGAGAGGCAGGAGAATCGCTGGAACCCATGAGGCAGAGGCTGCAGTGAGCTGAGATGGTGCCACCACACTCCAGCCTGGGAAACAGAGCAAGGCTCCATCTCTAAGGAAAAAAAATAATAGATAGATAGATAGATAGATAGATAGATAGATAGATAGATAGATAGATAGACAGATTTTCTCAATTAAAACATAGTGTTAAAATTCCTATTTGTCTCTTGGATGAATCTTTTAAGAAATATATACAGAAAAGTAGAATCTACTTTTAAGTGTTTCATGGAAATGTGGGTACTGAAATTATAATCTATATTTTAAAAATGTTATTGGGAAAGCTATTGGGAGGAAAATTATTCTTTTAGAATACAGAAAGACAGACTAGATTTTTATTTTCCATAATATTTTTTCCAGTATCCCATTTAGAATTATCAGAATTCACATAGGTCATTTATTAATTTCCCATTTCTGTTGTAACCGATTACCACACATTTTGCAGGACAAACAACAAAAATTTGTAATCTTATGGTTCTGTAGTTCAAAAGTACAAAATTATTCTCAATAGGCTAAAACAAATGTGCTGACAGATGTGAGGTGTTTTTTGGCTCTAAAGGAGAATTTGTCTTCTTCTTTTCTAGCTTAGACAAGCAACCTGCATCCTTTGGCTCATGGCCATGCATCCATCCAATCTTGACTTCCGTCATCACATTTATTTTTCTCCCTCTGTTTCTGTTGTCACATCTCCTTCTCTTCAAAGGGTCCTGTGCATGACTGAATATTCTTATATTTGCATACTTCTGAGGCATTAGCAAAAGACTGGTTTTCTTTCCAGAGCACATTTTACTGACAATAACTCTTTTACATTTAGTGTCTTTTGCAATCTGAATAGGCTTAATTTATTCCAACTCATAAAAACCTGGTTCCCTTTTGCTTAAGAGTTGTTTCATCAATGACTCTCTTTACTCTTGATATTTTTTCTATAAGCAGTAAGAAGAAACAAAACCACATTTTCGAATACTTCATGTGGAAATCTCATCTAAATACCCAGATTCATTGCATAATAGATCTGCTTTCCTCATATATTTAGGATGCAATTCAACTAAGTTTTCTGCTACTACGTAACAAGAATCACCTTTCTTTCAGTTTCCAGTGGCATGGACCTCATTTTCTTACAACAATCTTATTTTAATGATTTAGATAATCTCAAAAAATTAAAGATAAAACTACTATATGATCCTGCAATCTCACTTTTGAGTATATATCCAAAAGAAATACAAGCACTATCTTAAATATATTTTTATATTCCCACGTTCATTGCAGCAATATTCTCAATAGCCAAAACTTGTAAATAGCCTAAATATTTGTCAAAAGATGAACAGATAAAGAAAATGTGGTGTATATTTGCACAATGGAAAATTATTCAGTCTTTAAAATGAAGGAAATCTTGCCCTTTGCAGCAGCATGTATGAAGCTTGAGGACATTATATTAAGTGAAACAGCCAAGCACAGAAAGACAACTACTGGCAAAATAATCCACTTATATGTGGATTTTTTTTAGTTGAATTTAGTAAAGAAATAAAAATAGTAATCATCAGGGGCTGGTAACCATATGAGGTGATGGATGGGTTACTTATCATGGTTATCAATTCACACTGTATACATATGTCAAAAAATCATGTTCTATGATCTCAATATATGCAACTTTTGCTTGTCACTCATACATCCGTGAAGCCAGAAAAATATAGTTAAATCAATATTTTTAAAGACACACTCTGTAAAATGAAACAAATTTTTGTGGTTGTTATTTGTTTTTTTAACCATGTTTCTCATTTCTACCTGAACCTTTGCCAATGGTGTCTTTTATATTTAAATTTACACCAAGGGTCTGCTCAAGTAAACTAGTTTGATTTTGTTCCTATGATGGTAGACAAAATTATTCCATTCTCTACTCCCTACCATAGTCTAAAGCCACCTCCAGATTTTCAAGTATTTGTTACAGCAGTTTCCCATTCCAGGTACCAAAAAACAGTATCAGTCAGGTCTCAACTAGAGAAACTGAATAAGTAGGAGATACATATTAAGAGATTTACTGAAAAATATTTTCTGTTTTGTACACATGCCAAATAGGTAAGTGGAATGGGAATGTGGTGGTATCAACAATCTTGAGTCTTTTAAGCCTCTAATGGCGGTACTAATTTCTGCAGTCCCTCCAGGCATGAAGCATTGCTTTTGATTTAGTTTTTTGCAGGGTAGAAGCTGTTCTAGTGGCTTGCACCTGGCTTTTCCCTCCATAATTGCCCTCACTTTACAGGTCAAGGAAACATGGGCATTTTGTTAATTGCTGCATATATCTATTTCAAATATTCATTCTAATACTGAGGAAATACCACAGTATAGGTTGGGGTGTCCACTGAATGCACTGTTAGCTGGACCTGAACTAAAACTCCTCTGATCACCTGACCTATATAACAGCCTTCTATGACTTCTAGACCACAGAGGCTTTTAAAGTGTCCTGGAATTAGTATCATTACAGTGCCAGTGTTTAGAAATTTCCCAAAATTCTGATTATTTCCCTTCACAAGTTAAAATCATCCTGGTAAGCTATCATATGTCCCTTTGGAGAATTCTATGAGAAACAGGATCACAAATACTTAGTGTTACAAGTTCCTTGCTAAAGGACCCAGCCTCCCTTTCATTTAAAGGATTCTGGGTATGTAAACTGGCTCAAGTCTGAAAATTGATCGACGGGCCATGACTCTTGGTTTTGGTGATTCAAGTTAGGTTTCTGTTCATTCAACCTAGAACTATTGTCCTTATACAAATAAATTAAGAAATTAATGAATTGATTATTTATTATAGGATCAATTAGCTATTTTTTAAAAATATCCCTATTCCACACTGGCTTCTCCAAAAATTCAACATCTGATCACTTTTTCGTTTGTTTTATTTTGTTGTTTGTATTTTCATTGTTTCTCTCTCTCTCTCTCATTTTATAAGGGACACTTGACCCAGTGGGGTAGATTGCATAGTAAAGAATTTGATTTTGCCAAAGAAAAGTTCTGGTCTCTGCACAGAAACCAGTTCAGTTTTTACAGAATGACAGTGGATTATCATGAACTCAACCAGGTGGTGACTCCAATCACACCTGCCTTTCTAGATTTGTTTCATTACTTGAACATATTACACACACTCTGGTTTTGGTATGCCATTCATGATCTGGCTTTTATTTTTTGTTCTTCTTGTAACTGTTTTTAAAGACCATCAGAATCAGTTTTCTTTAAGCATTCAGGACTAACAATACATATTAACTCTCCTACTTTAAGAGTAATTCACCTGCAAGTTGTATAATTTCGTTCACAAGAAACTTGATCCCCTTCCCTTTCCATAAGACATCATCTTGGTCTGTTATACTAATAAAATATGCTAACCAGATATAGTGAACTAGATATAGCGACCACTGTAGTTACATTGGTAAGACACTTGTGTATCAAAGAATGTAAAATAAATTTTACTAAAATTCAGGGAATTTTCACCTCAGTGAAATATCTATGGGTCTAATGGTGGAAGGCATATCAAATATGATGGTTAATACTAAGTGTCAACTTCATTGGATTGAAGGATACAAAGTATTAATCCTGGGTGGGTCTGTGGGGTGTTGCCAAAAGAGATTACTATTTGAGTCAGTGGGCTGGGGAAGGTAGACGCACCCTTAATCTGGTGGGCACCATATAATCAGCTGCCAGCAAAGATAAAGCAGGCAGAAAAATGTGAAAAGGTGAGACTGCCTTAGCCTCCCAGCCTACATCTTTCTCCCATGTTGGATGCCTCCTGTTCTCAAACATTGGACTCTAAGTTTTTCAGTTTTGAGACTTGGACTGGCTCTCCTTGCTCCTCAAGCTTTCAGACAGCCTATTGTGGGACCTTGTGATTGTGTAAGTTAATTTTTAACAAACTCCTCTTTATATATATACATACATATATATGTGTGTATCTTATATTAGTTATGTCCCTGTAGAGAACCCTGACTAATACATCAAGACATCTCTTCTACGGCAAAGGATAATATATTGCATTTGACACGAACTGCAATCAAATTAAAGACACACAGTGCACAGTCTCATGGGCTTTTTTTGGGTTTTGGAGGCATTGTATTCCTCCTCCGGGTGTACTACTGTGCATCTAAAAAGTCTGCATTGCCATTTGTCATGCAAGTTATCTTCCACTTGATCCATGTTGATACAGAAGATACGATTGTGATTGAAGTATCAGAGGCTGTTGGATCCACTGTTTTGGATCTTTGGCAGCCTTTTATAGGTGAATCAAGTGTAGACCTTTAAGATTTTGGAGAAAATCCTATCACTGAACAGATAATGATTCAAGAAACAGTTTTAGGCTTGTTACTGGAGCTTAGTAGAAACAAAACACTTAATTATGGACCCCCAGTTATCATGTGTGCCTAGTTAGTACAGACATTTCAATTCTGAGATTTATTTAATATAATGGAATGAGTTTTAAAAGCTTGTGAAAATATATGATAGAAAGTTTTGATATTTCTTCTTTGAAAAAAAAGTTAAGACCCCACATCAGCAATTATGTCTTCTTGAGCCACAAAAAAATTTAAAAAAACTTAAGAACCACATAATGTTTCAGCCAATCATTTAATATAAATATAAGCTCAAATTAGCAGTTTAGTAAGCCCTTGATTATTTTGAGTTTTATATTCTGTATGTCCATATTTAGTAGTTTAATCAGTAGCCTCCCCTAAGGATACTGCCATAAGAGATTTTTTAGCCCCTTAATTGCATTTTAATGCCCCTCACTGAGTTGGCACCATTGAAGATGGTTTAGCAGATTAATCATATCATATTCTTTATTCTTAAAATAGTTTACTTCAAAAACTGTATGCTAGCCATTTTCCTTCCTGCTTCAATTTCATTAGGTTAGGATATCCCTCAGAGGCTATTAAAAACAAATAGGATCATTTTCTTTCAGTTAGACAGTGTCTGTAATATCAGAATATCAGCAATCAGAACATCTAGTAATCAGATAATTGCAGACAATATTTTTCCCTTCTTTAATTGGGAGAATGAACTATTGTGTAGCAAATAGAAATACAGTGTTAAACATTTTATCTCTGATACAGATTTGGTGGTATGACCTTCAATGAAAGGTTTATAGAAGCACCATGAGATAAATTGACTTCTATTAAGCATTGTATCCCCCCAAACGAAATTAAATAGTTTAAACGTTTTGTCAAATAACGCATTGTACAGTGATTAACAATTATTAATGTGCTATTTATGGTAAAGAGTAATGGTCAAAATATTTAACCTAAGGTACAGTAAAATTTGGTGGTTTTGTTTTTGCTTTAAATTGGGTATAGACTTACTTATGGTACATAAAATATTTGTGTAATCAGACGTTATTGGATTTTTTTACTTCTTTATTGCCTAAGTTTATTGTTCAATCAAAAAAACATATATTTTGGTGCTCTTGTTGACAGGAAGTAATTCCAAATCCTTCATGCTGAAATTCCTCTTCATATTTTCTCCTACTGCCCTTATTGAAAGACAGAGGAGCTAGTCAGCAGCTTTTATATTTTCTCAATTTATTTTCTCTTTTCATTTTATCTAAGGTGAATCACTATTATGCACTTTCACAAACTTTTGACTATTCTGAATATAAGAGAGAATTAGTGAGATAAACATTACGACATTTTGTATGAGACAGATATTTTGAAATCTGCTGATTACTTTTAGTAATTTGACGTGAGAAAGCAATTAAAAATAGAAGAAAGAGAGCTATGAAGATTCTTTGTCTCACTGAGTAATATTTTAAACAATATCAAATACAAAGAAAGTTAATTCAGCTTCACAATACTTCAGTAAAATAAGACTAAAGCTTAAAAATTATGTGTGTTTGCTTAAAAATGTTTAAGTATGCTCTATAAAATTTAACTTTATGTTAAAATATAAATGAGAAAGTAACTTATTCTTTAATAAATAAAATATTAGTTAGCCGCCTTCTCATCATTTATGTACAAAGAGATTTTTAAAGGTTTATTATATTATCTGATAAGTTGTGATTTGCAGTCATCAAACAAGCAGCAGTCATTTATTGAGTACTGGAGAAGCAAAGGCATATATTGTCCTCATGGCTATGGTCAATTAAGTGTTACAAAAACAACTGCAATAACAAACTCTCAGTGATGTACCACCGAAACAAAATTTTTATTTTTTCATATAATAATACAGTATATATCATCTGAGAGATTTGTTTTTTATCATCCACCCAGTCATTCAGTGACTCAAGCTTCATTGTTCTTTTTCTCTTGTTTCTCCCAGAAGCTTCCCTGCATCCCCTCAATTGGATTGGTAGGCCAAGGGAAGAGAGAAAACGTGGAGGGTCTTGCAAGATGTTATTGTTAAATAAGCCTAGAAATGGTTTAATCATTACCCTTTCCACTTATTTAGACAACACACATTCTCATGGCACACTTACCAGCGAGGAAGGCGGGGACTATAACTGGGAGAAGCAAAGCAAAAAGATGGTTTTTGGAGAATATGTAGTGAAGCAAAGGATTTGACAATCCCTGGTGTCACTGTAGATCTACTGCCAATTCTGGAAGAAATAAATGAGAAAATGGAAAAGAAATGGTAGGAAGACAAAGTGACAGAAAAACATAGAATAATCATATGGTCCGCATGCACTGTATACTTACCATATCCCAGAATTTCTTCTAAGTATTTTTAGTTATTAACTTCTGTAACACTCAAAATACCCTGTTAGTTAAGCACGATTTTCAATCCATTTTACTAATGAGAAAATATATAAAGACTAGTGTTTTTTTAAAAGAGTTAAAATAATCTGTTCCTGATCACACAAAATAGTTGGTCGTAGAAATTAAATATTAAACTGGACTTCTCCTGATCTCATGTTTCCAGGCTCTACAATATGAAAAACCAAACTCAGTCAGCATACTATACTGATAGAAATAATTGCAAAACAATTCTTTTTAGAAGCTAATTTAATATTCATATTAAGTTTTTTATATAATAGAAAGCTTGTGAAAAACACTGGAATCAAATTATACCAATGTATTTAACACAGATATCCTTTAATGCAAGTAAAATTGCTTTAAATGCATTGGGGTTAAATTGTTAAATTAAATCACATTAGAAAATAATTTATAATTTCAATCTTATGTAATTATAGGTAGTAACATATACAAGGGTAAATCTGAACAGAAACCATACAATTCCTCATTTGTATTTTTAACCATATTTATTCAGTTAGCACATCTTCTGTTAAACACTAAAATAGTTTACTACTGTGGCAGAGAGCAAGTTCACAGGAACTTTTTAAAAAGAAATTTATGGTCTGTGAGAAAGTAGTCAGATGGCTTTGCTGGGAAAATAACTGCTTGACTTGCAAGCCATTCAGTTCCTAACCACATTTATAATCTTTTGAAATGTTAGTATTTGCTTTAAACTAGTGGGGTCCTTTTGTTCCTAACATGTATAATTTTGAGACCCAGTGTTTCTACTCTAAGGAAGAATGTAAAATTAATGATAACTCTTTATTAATCCTGTACTTCTCTTGTGAAAGATTTAGTGAGGAGGTGGATGGAATGTAACAATATAGTTGTAAATAAGACTGCTGGATAACCAAGGTTCACAGGTAGTCTTTTAATAACTAGCCTAGCAGTGCTCTAAGACTTTTAGAATTTTAATTATTTTCAAATTATAAACCACATAGATCTCTTACGACAGAGAATTGGCTTTAAAACCCAAATCAAATGTCAACTGTTTCACAAAGTCATTGTCAAACAATATAGAAATGTCTAACTTTTTAAAAACCCTACACCTTTGGACAATTAATCCTTGAGTCTATGAATTGTTATTTCTTTTTTTTTTTTTTTTTTATCTTTGAGTCAGCGTCTCGCTCTGTCACCCAGGCTGGAGTGCAGTGGCGCGATCTTGGCTCACTGCAAGCTCTGCCTCCCAGGTTCATGCCATTCTCCTGCCTCAGCCTCCTGAGTAGCTGGGACTACAAGTGCCCGCCACCACGCCCGGCTAATTTTTTGTATTTTTAGTAGAGACAGGGTTTCACCGTGTTAGCCAGGATGGTCTCAATCTCTTGACCTCGTGATCCACCCGCCTCGGCCTCCCAAAGTGCTGGGATTACAGGTGTGAGCCACTGTGTCCAGTCTGTTATTTCTTTTATATATGTTTTAATTTAATTTCCTAATATTGATCTAAAAGATAAAGAGGATTTGTTTTTTCTCTACTTTGGTATCCCTTCAATGGCTGGAACTATGGAAGGAAGCACATTTTTGGTCATTTTAAGATACATATTTGATAAATCATTAAAATTAACCTTAAAACTAGTGGATGTTCACAAATCAATAGCAATGCTACATGATTAAATTACAACTGTTAATTTCTATATACTAATATTTTTTAATATATCAAAGGTGATATAATACAACTCTTAAAAAATGAATTTCAATCTTGATAATTTATATACATTTTTCATATTTTAAAAATTATCTTTTCACTTCCAAGGTTATGCAGGTCCTTATGGTATTTTTTAGAAGGAAAGATTGATATCTAAAAGTTAAATATTAAAGCATTAAACAGCTAAATGTATGGATTTTTCCTTTATTACAATTATGATCAGAGTTATAAAGGAGTATTTTGTGCTCTGATTAAAATAGTTCTGATAGAGTTGAGTGCAGCAGTGAGACTGCATTAAGGAAATACATTGAGGCCTAAAGTGTGAATGGCAGTCACTTATGTCATGGGGTCAGAGAGTCCTTCAGAAAATAAAGGATTTGATTTGGGAGAGATTTTATTGGGAAGTGGTACAGTAAAGACATGCAGAGAAAGCCAAGATAGAACAGAGTCATTGAAGAGTTAATATAGTTCATGATCTTGAAGGCTAGATGGAATTAAACTTATCTTAGCTCTATGACTTATAAGTTGTGTTCTTTAGACTTATTGCATCACTTATCTGAACCTGTTTTATCATGTACAATGCAATTGCAAATGTCTAATTGAGCATTATAAATGCTATATACACAGGAGTTTGGCATATATAGAATATCAGCTTCCAATGTTCTCACTCATAGGTGGATATTGAACAATGAGATCACTTGGACACGGGAAGGGGAACATCACACACCAGGGCCTATTGTGGGGAGGGGGAGGGGAAGGGATGGCATTGGGAGATATACCTGATGTAAATGACGAGTTGATGGGTGCTGATGAGTTGATGGGTGCAGCACACCAACATGGCACATGTATACATATTCAACAAACCTGCATGTTGTGCACATGTACCCTAGAACTTAAAGTATTAAAAAAAAAGAAAAGAAAAGAATATCAGTCTCCATTGTTTTATTTTTTTTCTTCATTTTCTCAGAGAGGAAACTCGATGTCACTTCTTCCCTCATTCTTACTGCTTTTTGTGTGTTTGTTTTTTTTCCTGGACTTTCTTGCTGCATACGTAAAACTATCCCACCTTCAGAAATAAAAGCTCAAGCAACTAACTGAGTCACGTTTGATGGTGTCTATCAATATAGCCTAATCCTATCAGCATACTGGTTTGGAGTTTGGACTAAGGGAATTTATTCCAGACTCATATTAGGCTGGCCCTTTATTCCTACTCACCTCTGGATTGTATTTCAAGTGAACAAACTCTGGATTCAGATTAGCTGAGAAGACTCCACCATAGTGTAAGTAACCCTGTGTTTCATGGCACAGCTGACATGATGGGCTTCTCAGGACTAACGTGCACATTCATTCATCTTTTTCCCAACTTGTACCTTAGACCTCATCTGCCACTGCCGCTGGCCCCATTTCACTTTTCCCTGAGACCCCAGCTCACTGTATGTATGTTTTCCCAGAGTATATTTCGGTTCATGTAAATGGCTTCTTAGCACTAGATTGAAGCTTGTCATTTACTACAACCTTTCAGTGTCTTATTGAGTTTTTTTATAAAGAGGAAAGCAGCCCCTGCCACTTATGAACTATGTGTAAAAATTAGTCACTAAAAATTAGTGTTTTTAATTCAGACAAAGTCACTCTATGACCATGATGGAGAGAACCAGAAACATGACCACTCCATAATCAGGTCTAAGGCAGGGACAAAAAATGGCAGCCACAAATAATCAAACTCTCTCTTTCTTGGGTATCATGACTGTTGCTAAGTCTTTGCCAATTGCAAACTACCTTCACTTCATTTCTTCTGCCTTCTAGATAAGAAATAATGAGATATCGATCTCATGATTGTCCCTGCTTCTGGCAGCACCCTATCTAGAACAAACTGCTGCTTCCTTGAAAGCGCTTCAAAATCAGCTAACATTTTCTGAGCATTATAATAGGCGTCTCCCAAAGCCCTCTTGTTGAGACTCCCCATGATTCCACACAGTTTTTTCTTTTCCTTTATCTTTTGCAACAATTATTGATGAGCTAAATGTTTTAAACTACAGATGTCTCCCTGGTGGTTTTTGTATAGTTGGCTTCTACTCCTCTTTATCAATTACAATCAAGAACATAAAAAAACAGAAAATTACATTCCCAATTTGAAGTTAAACTTATTAGAGTTCTACTACTCCACTAAGCGCAGATTTATTTCAGTAAAACAGTTCTTAAAACAGGGAAAATATTAAAATATGTTTTTTCAGTCGTTCCTTGTAATGAAGTATTTATAAAGACTAATCCATTCATTAAATGTAACCTCCATAACTTTATCAGGCTAAAATTAGAATCAGAGTTACCAGATGTAGAATACATTCTAAATAACTTTCTATCATAGGATACAAAAGAAAGGTGACAGAAAAAATTAAATACTTTAGATGGACAAACATAATTTGTTATTCAAAGTTTCAGAAATCATTGTTTAATTCTGCTGCTGACAGATGCACACACAAACACAAAGACACAGGAAACCTGAAAAGACTACAGAAATCTAAGATGGTGCAGCTATAAAGATCGTAAGACATTATTGCAATAATTAAAGAAAGAATGATTCAAGAAGAGTTTATTTATATTTTTATCATTTACAAAATTATTTTTAGAAACTTCCAGGGAAATAAATCTAGAAAATTGTCGTCATTTTTGGTATACATAAAACTAATTGTGTTGAAACTACACTAATTGGGCAAAAGGGTCAAGATAGCCAATTAAAAGCATCTGCAATGTGTGGCACATGGAGAGGAGTGAAGGGGGCCGTGAACACAGCACCTTCAACTGAAATATCCAGGTACTTACATTGGGACTGATCATGGAAACAGCTGGACCCATGGAGAATGTAGAAGGCAGGGTGGGGTGACCTCCCACTTGGAATGACAAGGAGCCAGGGAAACCCCCACCTCCAGCCAAGGGAAGCCATGAGTGAATGTGTGACCCCAGAAAACCATGGACTTATCCCATGGATCTTTGCAACCCTTGGATCTCCTTGTGAGCCCACTCCACCAGGGCCTCGGGTGGGACACACAGCGCTGTGTGGAGTCTTGGCAGAGCAGCTGTTCAGGCACACACTGAGACCTAGGAGCTTTACATACTGCAGCCCCAGGATCCTCAACAAAAGTTACTACAACTCAGGCAAGGCAGGAGGTCCCTACTTGCCCCTAGGAAGGGGGTTGAATCCAGGTGGGTGAGAAGCATCAGTCTGTGGCCCCACTTTTATGGCAACTCACAAGATAACACTCACTGGCTTGGAATATCAGCCAACCATTGGAAACAGGGTGGAGCCTGCCTGAGACAGGACAGAGACCCTGGAGGGAGGGGCAGGCCTCCATCTTTGCTGTTTGGATGACTCAGGCTTTCCAGCCTGTGGGTTTTGGAGAGTCCAAAGGGTCTCTCCAAAAGTGGGAAGGACCCCCAGCACAGCACAGTTGTTTTGCCACAGCATGGCCAGACTGCTTCTTTAAGTGGGACCCTGATTCATTCCTCCTTACTAGATGGGTCCTTCCAGTTGTGGTCTCCAACCATGCTTACACTTATACTATAGACAGAATTCTGATTTCTCCCTGGGACATGGTACCCAGCAGGAGGGGCAGACAGCCACCTTTGTTGTTTGGACAACTTGACTGTTCTAGCCTGTGGGCTTTGAAGAGTCCAGATGGTCTGGTTGAGAAGGAGACCCCCCACCACAGTACAGCTGCTTTATCAAAACATGGCCAGACTGCATCTTTAAACAGGACCCTAATCCATTCATTCTCACTGGGCAGGTCCTCCCACCCAGGCCTCTGGCCTCCCCACCTGTAATCTACTGACGGAGTTCCTATTTCTTCCTGGGATGCAGGGACTGTGGGGTGGGCCACCATCTTTGCTGTTTGGGTGACTCTCCCATTTCAGCCTGTGGGCTTTGGAGAATCCAAGCTGATTAGGCAGAGGCACTTACCCAGCATGGCATGGCTGCTCTATTGAGGCATGGCCAAACTTCTTCTTTAAGCGGGACTCAATCTATTCCTTCTTACTTGGCGGGTTCTCCCAGCCAGGACCTCTGGCCATCCCCACTCATATTCTACAGACATACAGACAGAGTTCTAACTTCTCCTTTGGAAAGAGGGTCGGGGGGCAGGGGAATGCTGTCAACTTTGCTGTTTAGGCATCTCAGTTGGGCCAGCCCGCAGGCCTTGGAGAGCCCAAACCAATCAGGGGTTGAAAGGATCCCTAGCATGACACAGCTGCTCTACCAAAATGCAGCATGACTGCTTCTTTAAGCAGCTTCCTTCTGACTGGGTGAGACCTCCCAAGTTGGATCTCCAACCACCTCCTACAGTTGCATTCAGATTGGCAACAGGTCAGTACCCACCTGGGATGGAACTCCCAGAGGAAAGGGCAGGCTGCCATATTTGCTGTTTCACAACTTTCACTGGTGATAATTCCAGGTACTAGAAAAACCAAGGTGACTAGGGTCTGGAGTGGACTACCAGCAAACTGCAACAGCCCTATGGAGGAGTGACCAGACTGTTAAAAACAAACAAACAAAAAACACGAAAACACAGATTGTGTGCCCATGAAAAAGTCAGCAACCTCAAAGATCGATGGTAAATAAGCAAACAAACATGAAAAAAAATCATCCCCAAAACACTGAAAACTCAAAAGTCAGAATGCCCCCTTTTCTCCAAATAACCACAACATCTCTCCAGCAAGGGTTCATAACCTGGCTGAGGCTGAGATACCTGCAATGACAGAAGTAGGCTTCAGAATATGGATAAAAATGAACTTTGCCAAGCTGTAACCCAATACAAAGAAGCTAAGAATTATGATAAAACAATGCAGAAGCTGACAGTCAAAATAGCCAGTTCTGGGAGAAAACAACTTGAGAGAGCAAAAAAACATACTATTAAGACCTTCACAATGCAATTACAAGTAATAATAGCAAAATAGACCAAGCAGAGGAAAGAACCTCAGAGCTTAAGACTGTCTTTCTGAAATAACACAGGCAGGGAAGAATAGAAAAAAAAAGAAAAAGAAAAGGAACAAAACCTTCAGGAAATATGAGATTATGTAAAGAAAATGAATCTATGACTGATTTTGGATACCTGAATAAGACGGGGAGAATGGAACCAATTGGGAAAACGTATTTCAGGATATCATCTAGGAGAATTTCCCCAACTTAGCCAAACAGACCAACATTCAAATCCAGGAAATGCAGAGAACCCTAGTAAGATACACCATGAGAAAGCTATCCCCAAGACATAAAATCTTCAGAATCTCCAAGGTGGAAATGAAAGAAAAAATGTGAAGGGCAGACAGAGAGAAAGGCAAGATCACCTACAAACAAAATCTCATTAGAGTCACAGCTGACCACTCAGTGGAAACCCTACAAGCCAGAAGAGATTGGGGGCCAATATTCAATATTCAAATAAAAAAGAAATTCCAACCCAGAATTTTATATCTGGCCAAACTAAGCTTCATAAGCTGTATTAGTCTGTGTTCACATTGCTTGGTAAAACGAACCTGAAAGAGGATGATTCATAAAGAAATGAGTTTTAGTTGACTTACAGTTTCACGTGTCTGGAGAGGTATCAAGAAAATTATGATGGGAGGGAAAGGAAAGAGAGTGAGGGAAGAAACTGTCAAATGCTTTTAAACTATTCGATCTTGTGAGAACTCACTATCATAAAAACAGCATAGGGGAAATTGCCACTATGATCCAATTACCCCCCACCAAGACCCTCCCTCCACAAGTGGGGATCACAATTTCAGATGTGGTTTTGGTGGGGACACAGAGACAAACCATATCATCTCTCTCCTGCCCCTCACGAATCTTGTGTCCTTCTCACATTTCAAAATGCAAGCATGCCTTTCCAACAGTACCCCAAAGTCTTAACTCATTAATCAAAAGTCTAATCCAAAGTCTCATCTTAGACAAAGCAAGTTCCTTCCACCTATGAGACTGTAAAATAAAAAATGAGTTAGTTACAAGATACAATGAAGGTATAGTCATTGGATAAATGCTCCAGTTACCAAAGGGATAAATTGGTCACAACAAAGAGACAACAGGTCCCATGCAAGTATGAAACCCACAGAGCAGTCATTAAATCTTAAAGTTCAAAAATAATTTCCTTTGACTCCAGATCTCACATTCAAGGCATGTTGATGCAAGGGGTGGGCTGCCAAGGCTTCAGGCATCTCTGCCTCTTTGACTCTGTAGTATACAGCCCCGACAACGCTTTCAAAGGCTGGCATTGATTGCCATGACTTTTGGAGGTGCACAGTGCAAGCTGTTGGTGGATCTATCATTCTGGTATCTGGAGGATGGTGGCCCTCTTCTCAGAGTTCCACTAGACAGTGCCCCAGTGAGAATTCTGTGTGGGAACTCCAACCGCACATTCCCCCTCTGCAATGCCCTAGTAGCAATTTTCCATGAGGATTCCTCCCCTGTAGTAGAATTCTGCCAGGACATCCCAGTGTTTCCATACATTCTCTGAAATCTAGACGAAGGCTCCCACACCTCAGCTCTTTTCTTATTCACACCTGCAAGCCTAATGCCATGTGGAAGCCACCAGGGCTTTGGGCTTCCATGCTCTGAAGCAATGGTGCAAGCTGTATGTTGGCCCCTTTTAGCCATGACTGAAGCTGGAGTGGCTGGGATGCAAGGCACCATCTTGTGAAGCTGCACAGACCAGTGGGGCCTGCCCTGGGTCCAGCAAAGGAAATCATTTTCCCTCCTAGTCTTCCAGTTCTGTGATAGGAGAGGATTCCATGAAGATCTCTTTAATATCCTGGAGACATTTTTCCCCATTGTGTTGGCTATTAGCATTCAGCTCCTCTTTACTTGTGCAAATTTTTGCAGCCAGCTTAAATTTCTCCTCAGAAATGGGATTTTCTTTTCTACCACATGGTCATGCTGCAAATTTTTCAAACTTTTATACTCTACTTCCCTTTTAAACATAACTTCTAATTTTAGATCATCTCTTTGTGAACACATATGATTGTAAGATTTCAGAAAAAGCCTGATCACATCTTGAATGCTTTGCTGCTTACAAATTTCCTTTGCCAGATACCCTAAATTATATCCCTCAAGTTTAAAGTTTCACAGATCTTTAGGTGAGGGGCAAAATGCCACCAGTCTCTTTGCTAAAGAATAGCAAAAGTTACCTTTGCTCCAGTTTCCAATAAGTTCCTTATCTTTATCTGAGACCACGTCAGCCTGACTTCATTGCCCATATAACTATCTGCATTCTGGTCAAAACCCTTCAATAAGCCTCTAGGAAGTTCAAAACTGTCCCATATCTTATCTTCTTCTAAGCCATGAAAACTGTTCCAACCTATGCCCCTTTTCCCAGTCCCAAAGTCACTTAAACATTTTCAGGTATCTTTATAGCAGTACCTTAGTTATCTTGGGACCAACTTTTTTATTAGTCTGTTTTTATACTGCTATAAAGAACTACCTGAGGATGGGTAATTTATAAAGAAAAGAGGTTTAATTGACTGTTCTGCATGGTTGGGAGGGCCTCAGGAAAATTACAATCATGGCAGAGGGTAAAGGGGAAGCAGTTAGACTTACATGGTGACATGAAAGAGAGAAAGTGAGAGGGGAAAATGCCAAACAATTTCAAACCATCAGATCTCATGAGAACTCACTCATTATCACAAAAATAACATGGGGGAAACCGCCCCCACGATGCAATCACCTCCCACCAGGTCCCTCCCTCAACACATGGAGATTACAATTCAAGATGAGATTTGGATGGGGCTCAGAGCCAAAACATATCATAGCAACGGAGAAATAAGATCCTTTTTAGATAAGCAAATGCAGAGGGAATTCATCACCGCCAGACCTGCATTACAGGAGCCCGTGAAGGAAGCATTAAATATGGAAAGAAAAAACTGTTACTGGCCACTACAAAAACACACCAAAGTACATGGACCAGTGACACTATGAAGCAACCACATTAACAAGTCTGCAAAATAAACAGCTAGCAGAATGACAGGATCAAATTCACACATAACAACACTAACACTAACCTGAAATGTAAATGGGCTAACTGCCCAATTAAAGCGCACAGAGTGGCAAGCGTGATAAAAAATAAGACCCCGAGCTATGCTATCTTCAAGAGCTCCAGCTCACGTGCAAAGATACGCCATATACTCAAAATAAAGTAATGGAGGAACATTTATCAAGCAAATGAAACACAGAAGAAAGCAGGAGTTGCAATCCTAGTTTCTGACAAAACAGACTTTAAACCAACTAAGATCAACAAAGACAATAAAAGGGCATTACATAATGATAAAGGGTTCAATTCAACAAGAGCTAACTATCCTAAATATATATGCCCCCAATGCAGGAGCACTCAGATTCAAAAATGCAAGTTAAGAACTTGCTTCAAGGAGACTTAAACTCCCACACAATAATAGTGAGAGAATTTAACACCCCCTGACAGCATTAGATGGATAATCAATACAGAAAATTAACAAAGAAGTATAGAACCTGAACTCAGCTCTGGATCAAGTGGACCTGATATTTATCTACAGAACTCTCCATCAAAAAACAACAAAATATACATTTTTCTCATTGCCACGTGGCACTTACTCTAAAATTGATCACAAAATTGGAAGTAAAACACTCCTCAGCAAATAAAAAATTATTCTGAAACTATAACAACCAGTCTCTTTGACCACAGCATAATAAAATTAGAATTCAAGATTAAGGATTTCACTCAAAACCAGACAGCTACATGCAAATTGAACCACCGGCTCCTGAATGACTCCAGAGTAAAAAATGAAATTAAGGCAGAAATCAAAAAGTTCTTTAAAACTAATGAGATCAAAGATACAATGTATCAGAATCTCTGGGATGTAGCTAAAGCAGTGTCAAGAGGGAAATTTATACCACTAAATGACCAAATTAAAAAATCTAGAAAGATCTCAAATTAATAACCTAACATTGCAACTAAAAGAACTACAGAATCAAGAGCAAACAAACCTTAACGCTAGCAGAAGACAAGAAAAATCTAATATCAGAGCTGAACTGAAGGAGATAGAGACTCAAAAAAAAAAAAAAAAAAAAAAAAAAAAAACTTTAAAAAAAAAAAAAAAAAAAAAAAAAAAAAAAAAAAAAAAAAAAAAAAAAAAAAAAAAAAAAAAAAAAAAAAAAAAAAAAAAAAAAAAAAAAAAAAAAAAAAAAAAA
>PVHW010009133.1:0-19544 GCA_004024825.1 Pygathrix nemaeus
AGACATTTCTCAAAAGAAGACATTCATACAGCGAACAGACACATGAAAAAATGCTCATCATCACTCGCCATCAGAGAAATGCAAATCAAAACCACAATGAGATACCATCTCACACCAGTTAGAATGGCAATCATTAAGAAGTCAGGAAACAACAGGTGTTGGAGAGGATGTGGAGAAATAGGAACACTTTTACACTGTTTATGACCCAGCCATCCCACTACTGGGTATATACCCAAAGGATTATAAATTATTCTACTACAAAGACACACGCACACGTATGTTTATTGTGGCACTATTCACAATAGCAAAGACTTGGAATCAACCCAAATGTCCATCTGTGACAGACTGGATTAAGAAAATGTGACACATATACACCATGGAATATTATGCAGCCATAAAAAGTATGAGTTTCCGTCCTTTGTAGGGACATGGATGCAGCTGGAAACCATCATTCTTAGCAAACTATCACAAGAACAGAAAACCAAACACTGCATGTTCTCACTCATAGGTGGGAACTGAACAATGAGATCACTTGGACTCGGGAAGGGAAACATCACACACTGGGGCCTATCATGGGAGGGGGGGGAGGGATTGCATTGGGTGTTATACCTGATATAAATGACGAATTGATGAGTGCTGATGAGTTAATGGATGCAGCACACCAACATGGCACAAGTATACGTATGTAACAAACCTGCATGTTATGCACATGTACCCTAGAACTTAAAGTATAATAAAAAAATAAAATAAAAACAAACAAAAAAAAGAAAGAAGCTTTGTGAGAAGTTTCTTCATGATGTGTGAATTTATTTCACAGAGTTACACCTTTCTTTTTCATGGAGCAGTTTGCTAATACTGTTCTCTTGGAATCTGCAATGAGATATTTTGGAGCACAATGAAGCTTATGGTGACAAAGGAAATACCCTCATGTAAAAACCAGAAAGAATGTTTCTGAGAAACTGTATGTGTTGTTTGAATTCATGTCACAGAATTACACTGATCTTTTCATTGGGCAGCTTCTAAACCATGTTTTCATGGTATCTGCAATGGAATATTTAGGAGCGCTTTGAAGCTTATCTTAACAAAGGAAATATCCTCAGACAAAAACTACAAAGAAGCTTTCTGAGAAAATGCTTTGTGACGTCTTAATTCATCTCTCTGAGATACATGATTCTTTTCATGGATCAGTTTGGTAGCACTGCTTTTGGGGAATCTGAAAAGAGATATTTTGGATCACATTGAAGCCTATGTTGACAAAGGAAATATCCTCAGATAAAAACTAGAAAGAAGCTTCCTGAGAAACTTCGTCATGATATGTGAATTAGTTTCACAGAGTTTCAGCTTCCTTTTCATGGAGCAGTTGCTAACACTGTTTGTGTGGAACCTGCAAAGGGACATAGGCCTCATACCATGAGGCCTATGGTAAAAAAGAAAGTGTTCCCAGATAAAAACTACAAAGATGCTCTCTGAGAAACTGCTTTGTGATGGGTGAATTCATCTCACACAGTTACACCATTGTTTTCCTTGAGCTGTTTGTTAACACTGTTGTCGTGGAATGTGCAATGGGATACTTGAGAGTGCATTGAAGCCTAAGATGACAAAGGAAATATTCTAAGATGAAAACTAGAAAGAAGTTTTCTGGCAAAGTGTTTTGTGAAGTATGAATTCATCTCACAGTGTTACACCTTACTTTTCATGGAGCAGTTTGCTACCACTGTTATCACGGAATCTGCAAAGGGATATTTGGGAGCATATTAAGGCATATGACAAAAAAGGTAATATCCTCAGAAAAAAAGTTGAAAGAAGCTTTCTGAGAAACTGCTTTGTGATGTGTGAATTCATCTCACAGAGTTACACTGTTCTGTTCTTGGAGCAGTTTGTTAAAGCTGTTTTCTTGGAAGCTGTAATGGGAAACTTCAAAGCACCTAGAAGCTTATAGTGACAAAGGAAATGCCCCCAGAAAAAATTAGAAAGAAGCTTTCTGAGAAACTTCTTTTTAATGTGTGAATCATCTCACACAGTTACACTCTTTTTTTCATTGAGCTGTTTGCTAATACTGTTTTCATGTAATCTGCAATAGGATACTTGAGAGTCCATTAAAGCCTTTCGAGACAAAGGAAAAATTCTAGAACAAAAACCAGAAATAGCTTTTCTGAGAAATAGCTTTCAGATTTGTGAATTCATCTCACAGGGTTACACTTTTCTTTTCATGGAGCAGAATTTTAGTACTGTTCTTGGGGAATCTGAGAAGGGATATTTTGGATGACATTGAATTCTACGGTGACAAAGGAAACACCTCAGATAAAAACTAGACAGAAGGTTTCGGAGAAACTGCTTTGTGATGTGTGAATTCATCTCACAGAGTTACACCTTTCTTTCCATGGAGTCGTTTGCTAACACTGCTTTCGTGGAATCAGCAAAGGGATATTTGGGAACACATTGAGGTCTATAGTGAAAAAATAAATATCCTCAGATAAAAACTTGAAAGAAGCTTTCTGAGAAACTGCTGTATGATGTGTGAATTCTTCTCACAGAGGTACATGATTCTTTTCATGTATCACATTGGTAGCACTGTTTTTTGGGAATCTGAGAAGGGATATTTCTGATTACTTTGAAGACTACGATGACAAAGGAAATATCCACAGATAAAAACTGGAAAGAATCTTTCTGAGAAATGTCTTTGCTATGTGTGAACTCATATCACAGTATTACTGTTCTTTTTGTTGAGCTGCTGGTGAAAACTGTTTTTGTGGTATCTGGAAAGGGATGTTTGGGTGTGGATTGAAGCCTATGGTGAAAAAGGAAATATCCTTAGATAAAAACGAAAGAAACTTCTGAGAAACTGCTTTGTAATGTGTGAATTCATCTCACAGAACTGCCCTGTTCTTTTCATTAAGCATTTTGCAAAAACTTTTCCTGGAATCTGCAATGGGATATTTCAGAGTGCATTGAAGCTTATGGTAACAAAGGAAATACCTTCATATAAAGACTAGAAAGAAGCTTTCTCAGAAACCGCTTTGTGATGCGTGGATTCTTCTTACAGAGTTACACTCTTCTTTTCATTGAGCAGTTTGGTAACACTGTTTTCGTGGAATCTACAATATGATATTTTGGAGTGCATTGAAGCTTATGGTAATAAAGGAAATATCCCCAGACAAAAACTAGAAAGAATCTTTCTGACACCCTTCTTTGTGATTTGTGAATTCATCTCACAGAATCACAGCTTTCTTTTCATGGAGCAGTTTGCTAACACTCTTTTCATGGAATCTGCAAAGGGATATTTGGGAATGCATTGAGGCTTATGGTACAAAAGGAAGTATCCTCAGATAAAAAAAAATGGAAATAAACTTTCTGAGAACCTGCTTTGTGATATGTGAATTCATCTCACAGAGTTACACCATTCTGTTCATTGAGCAGTCTGATAACACCGTTTTTGTGAAATTGGCAATAGGATATTTGGGAGCATATTGAAGCCAATGGTGACAAAGGAAATACCCTCGTATAAAAACTAGTAAGAAGCTTTCTGAGAAACTGCTTTGTGATGTGTGAATTCATCTCACAGAGCTACACTGTTCTTTTGATTGAGTAGTTTGACAACACTATTTCCATTGAATCTGCAATGGGATATTTTGGAGCGCATTGAAGCTTATGCTGATAAAGGAAATATCCTCAGACAATAACTAAAAAGAAGACTTCTCAGAATTTGCTTTGTGATTTGTGAATTCATCACATCGAATTACATTTTCTTTTCATGGAGCCGTTTGGTATCACTGTTTTTGGGGAAACTGAGAAAGGATAATTGGGATCACATTGAAGCCTATGATGACAAAGGAAATATCCTCAGATAGAAACTAGAAATAAGCTTTCTGAGACACTTCTTTGTGATGCGTGAATTAACTTCACAGAGTTACACCTTTCTTTTCATAGAGCAGTTTGCTAAAACTGTTTTTGCGGAATCAGAAAAGGGATATTCCCAAGCGTGTTGAGGCCTGTGGTGAAAAAAGGAATATCCTCAAAGAAAAACTAAAATGAAAGTTTCTGAGAAACTTATTTGTGATGTGTGAATTCATCTCACCGTGTTACACTGTCCTTTTCATTGAGCATTTTGCTAACACTCTTTTCATGGAATCTGCAATGGGATATGTCAGAGTGCATGGAAACTTATGGTGACATAGGAAATATGCTCACATTAAAAGTAGAAGGAAGCTTTCTGAGAAACTGCTTTGTGATGTGTTAGTTCGTCTCACAGAGTTACAAGATTCTTTTCATGAATCAGTTCGGTAGCACTACTTTTTGGGAATTTCAGAGGGATATTTTGGATTGCATTAAAGTCGATGTTGGCAAAGGGAATATCCCCCGATAAAAAATAGAAAGGAGCTTCCTGAGAAAGTTTTTTTCTGATATTTGAGTTCAACTCATTGAGTTACACCTTTCTTTTCATGGAGCAGTATGCTAACACTGTTTTCATGAAATCTGCAAAGGGATATTTGGGAGCGCATTGAGGCCTATTGTGAAAAACTAACTATCCTCAGATAAAAACTAGAAAGAAGAAACTGCTTTGTGATGTCTGAATTCATCTCACGTATTTACACCATTCTTTTCATTGAGCAATTTGCTAACACTGTTTCCTTGGACTCTGCAATAGGATATCTGTTAGTGCATTGAAGCCAATGGTGACAAAGGAAATATCCCCAGATGAAAAACAAAAACAAGCTATCTGAGAAATTGCTTTGTGATGTGTGAATTCATATCACAGAGTTACACTCTTCTTTTCATTGAGCAGTTTGCTAACTCCCTTTTCTTGGAATCTGCAACAGGATATTTCATAAGGCATTGATGCTTAGGGTGACAAAGGAAATAACCTCAGACAAAAACTAGAAATAAGCTTTCCAAGAAATTGCTTTGTGATATATGAGTTAAACTCACACAGTTACATGATTCTTTTCATGGAGCAGTATGTTAGCACTGTTTTTGGGGAATCTGAGAGAGACATTTTGGATGGCATTGAAGCCTACGGTGACAAAGGTAATATCCTCAAATAAAAACTTCAATGAATTTTTCTGAAAAACCGCATTGTGCTGTGTTAATTCATCTCACAGTGTTACACAATTCTTTTCATGGATCAGTTTGGCAGCACTGTTTTATGGTAATCTGAGAAAGCATATTTTGTATGGCATTGAAGCCTATGTGGACAATTAATGACCCTCGGATACAAACTAGAAAGAAGGTTTCTGAGAAACTGCTTTGTGATGTGTGAATTCCTCTCCCAGAGTTACACTGTTATTTTCCTTGAGCAGTGTCCTACCCTGTTTTCTTGGAATCTGCAATGGGATGTTATGGAGTGCTTTGAGGCTCATGGTGACAAACGAAATATCCTCATACAAAAATTAGAAAGAAGGTTTCAGAGAAACAGCTGTGTGATGTGTGAATTTATCTCCCAGTGTTACATGATTGTTTTCATGGAGGAGCTTGGTAGCACTGTTTTTGGGGCATGTGAGAAGAGATATTTTGGATCACATTGAAGCCTATGGTGACAAAGGAAATATCCTCAGATAAAAACTAGAAACAAGCTTTCTGAGAAACTTCTTTATGATGTGTGAATTCATCTGACAGAGATTCACCATTCTTTTCATTCAGAACTTTGCTAACACTTTTTTTGTGGAATCTGCAATGGGATATTTGGGGGCACATTGAGGAACATGGTGAAAGAGAAAATATCCTCAGATAAAACTAGAAAGAAACTTTATGAGAAATAATTTTTTGATGTGGGAATTCATCTCACAGAATTGCACAATTATTTTCATGGAGAAATTTAGTAGAATTGTCTTTTGGGAATCTGAGAGGGTATATATTGGATGGCATTGAAGCCTATGGTGACAAATGAAATATCCTAAGATTAAAACTAGAAAGAAACTTTCTGATAAACTGCTTTGAAATGTGTGAATTCATCTTACAGTGTTACACCATTCTTTTCATTGAGCAGTTTGATAACAATCTTTTCGTGGAATCTGCAGTAGGATATTTGGGAGTGCATTGAGTCCTGTAGTGAAAAAGGAAATATCCTCAGATAAAAACTAGAGAGAAGCTTTCTGAGAAACTGCTTTGTGATGTGTGAATTTATCTTACAGAGCTACACCGTTGTTTTCATGCAGCAGTTTGATAACACTGTTTTCATGGAATCAGCAATATATTTGGGGGTACTTTGAAGCCTATGTTGACAAAGGAAATATCCTCAGATTAAAACCAAAAATGAGCTTTCTGTGAAACTGCTTTGTGGTGTATGAATTCAACTCATAGAGTTACACCATCCTCTCCATTGAGAAGTTTGCTATCACTTTTATCTTGGAATCTGCATTGGGATATTCGGGAGTGCATTGAGAAATATAGTGAAAAAGAAAATACCGCAGATAAAAACTAGTAAGAAACTTTCTGAGAAACAGGTTTGTGATGTGTGAATTCGTCTCACAGAGTTACACTGTTCTCTTCATTGAGCAGTTTCCTAACACTGTTTTCTTGAAATTCGCAATGTAATATTTTGGAGTGCATTGAAGCTGACAGAAAACAAAGGATATATCCTCATAGAAAAACCAAAAAGTACCTTTCTGAAAAACTGCTTTGTGATGTGTGAATTCAATTCACAGAGTTACACTGTTCTTTTCATTAAGCAGATTGTTAATCCTGTTTTCTTGGAATCTGCAATGAGATATTTTGGAGTACATTGAAACCACTGTGAAAAGGAAAATGTCCTCAGACAAAAACTAGAAAGATACTTTCGATAAACTACTTTGTTATTTGTGAATTCACCTCATATACTTATATGATTCTTTTCATGGAGCAGATTGGTAGCACTATTTCTAGGGAATCTGAGAAGGGATATTTTGGATCGCATTGAAGTCTTTGGTGAGAAAGGAGATATCCTCAGACAAAAAGTATAATGAAGCTTTCTGAAAAGTTCTTTTTCATGTTTGAATCATCTCACAGAGCTGCACCTTTCTTTTCATGGAGCAGTCTGGTAACAACATTTTTGTGGAATCTGCAAAGGGATATTTGGGAGCACATTGTGGTCTATAGTGACAAAGAAAATATCCTCCGATAAAAGCTAGATAGGAGCTTTCTGAGAAAGTTCTTTGTGATGTTTGAATTCAACTCACAGATTTACACCTTTGTTTTCATGGAGGAGTTTGCTAACACTGTGTTCGTGGAATCTGCAAAGGGATATTTTGGAGTGCACTGAGGCCTCTGGTGAAAAACTATCCTCAGATAAAAGCTAGAAAGAAGCTTTCTGAGAAACTGCTTTGTGATGTGTGAATTAATCTCACAGAGTTACACCTCTCTTTTCATTGAGCAGTTTGCTAACACTGTTTTCTTGGAATCTGCAATAGGATACTTGTGAGCATGTTGAAGCCAATGGTGACAAAGGAACTATCCTCAGATAAAAACCAAAAACAAGCTATCTGAAAAACTGCTTTGTGATGTGTGAATTCATATCACAGAGTTACACTATTCTTTTCATTGAGCAGTTTACTATTGCTGTTTCCTTGGAATCTGCAATGGAATATTTTGTAGCGCATTGATGCTTAGGGTGACAAATGAAATATCCTCAGACAAAAACTAGACAGAAGCTTTCTGATAAACTGCTTTGTCATAAATGAATTAAACTCACACAGTTACATGATTCTTTTCATGGAGCAATATGGTAGCATTGTTTCTGGAAAATCTGAGATGTTGCATTTTGGAACATGTTGAAGCCAATGGTGAGAAATGTAACATCCTCATATAAAAAACTAGAATGAAGTTTTCTGAGAAACCACTTTGTGATGTGTTAATTTGCCTCATGGAGTTACACGATTCTTTTCACGGATCACTTTGTTAGCACTGTTTTGGGGTAATCTGAGAAAGGATATTTTGTATCGCTTTGAAGGCTATAGTGACAATAAATTATCCTCAAATAAAAACTAGAAAGAAGCTTTCTGAGAAACTGCTTTGTGATGTGTGAATTCATCTCCCAGAGTTACACTGTTCTTTTTCGTGAGCAGTTTGCTAACACTGTTTCTTGGAATCTGCAATGGGATGTTTTGGAGCACATTGAGGCTCATGGTGACAGAGGAATTATCCCCACACAAAACTAGAAAGAAGCTTTCTGAGAAACAGTTTTGTGATGGGTGAATTCATCTCCCAGAGTTACACCATTGTTTTCATTGAACAGTTTGCTAACACTGTTTTCTTGGAATCTGCAATGGGTTGTTTCGGAGCACATTGAGGCTAAAGGTGACAAAGGAAATATCCTCATATAAAAACGAGAAAGAAGTTTTATGAAAAACAGCTTTGAGATGTGTGGATTCTTCTCACAGAGTTATGCCATTCTTTTCATGGAGTAGTTTAGTAGCACTGCTTTTGAGCAACTTGAGACGGGATATTTTGGATCGCATTGAAGTCTGTGGTGACAAAGGAAGTCTCGTGAGAAAAAAAAACTAGAAAGAACCTTTCTGAGAAAGTTCCTTGTGATGGGTGAATTCATCTCACAGAGTTACACCTTTATTTTCATGGAGCAGTTTGCTAGCACCGTTTTCGTGGAATCTGTAATTTGATATTTCGAAGCACATTGAGGCTAACAGTGACAAAGGAAATATCCTCATATAAAAATTAGAAAAAATCTTTCTGAGAAATTGGTTTGTGTTGTTTTAATTCATCTCACAGAGATACAACATTCTATTCGTGGAAACCTTTGGTAGCACTTTTTTTTCAAATCTGAGAAGGGATATTATGGATCACATTGAAGCCTATGATAACAAAGGAAATATCCTCAGATAAAAAGTAGAAAGAAACTTTCTCAGAAAGTTCTTTGTGATGTGGGAATTCATCTCACAGAGCTACATCTTTCTTTTCCTGGAGAAGTTTAACACTCTTGTCACGGAATCTGCAAAGGGATATTTAGGAGCACATTTAGGCCTACAGTGAAAAAGTAAATATCATCAGAAAATAACTCGAAAGAAGTTTTCTGAGAAATGGCTTGGCAATGTGAGAATTCATCTCACAGAGTTACAACATTCTTTTTATTGAACAGCTTGATAACACTGTTTTTGAGGAGTCTGAGAAGGGATATTTTGGATGGTGTTGGAATCTTCAGTGAATAAAGAAATATCCTCAGATAAAAACTATAAAGAAACTTTCTGAGAAACTGCATTGTGATGTGTGAATTCATCTCACAGAGTTACACCATTCTTCTCATTGAGCAGTTTGCTGACACTGTTTTCATGGAGTTTGCAAAGGAATAATTGGGAACACATTGAGGCCTGTGGTGAAAAAGGAAATATCCTCAGAGAAAAACTAGAAAGAAGCTTTCTGAGAAACTTTCTTGTGATGTGAGAATTCATCTCACTGAGTGACACACTTCTTTTCATTGAGCAGTTTTTTGACACTGTTTTCATGGAATCTGCAATTAGATATTTAGGAGCACTTTGAAGACTATGGTGACAAACGAAATATCCTAAGAAAAAAAGCAAAAAGAAGGTTTTTGGAATCTTCTTTTTAATGTGTGAATTCATCTCACAGAGTTACACTTTTTTTTCATTGAGAAGTTTGCTAACACTGTTTTATTGGAATCTGCAGTGGGATATTTTGGGACACATTGAAGTTTACGATGACAAAGTATGTATACTCAGACAAAAACTTGAAAGAAGCTTTCTGAGAAACTGTTTCTTGATTTTTGAATTCATCTAACAGAGTAACATGACTCTTCATGGAGCAGATTGGTAGCACTATTTTTGGAGAATCTGAGAAGGGATATTGTGGTTCACATTGAAGCCTCTGGTGACAAAGGAAATTAATAACCTTAGATAAAAACTGGAGAGAAGCCCTCTGAGAAACTGCTTTTTGATGTGTGAATTCATCTCACAGAATTACACCTGTCTTTTCATGGAGCAGTTGCTAACACAATTTTCGTGGAATCTACCAAAGGATATTTATGAGAGCATTGAGGCCTATGGTGAAAAAGGAAATATCCTCAAACAAAAAGGAGAAAGAATCTTTCTGAGTAACTCTTTTGTGATGTGCGAATTCAATTCACAGAATTACACTGTTCTTTCCTTAAGCAGTTTGCTAACACTGTTTTCTTGGAATCTGCAATGGCATATTTCAGAGTGCATTGAACCCTATTGTTAAAAATTAAATATCCTCAGAAAAAACTAGAAGGAAATTTTCTGAGAAACTCCTATGTGATTTGCGAATTTAACTCACAGAGATACACGATGCTTTCAATGGATCAGTTTGATAGCTCTCTTTTAGGGGAATCTGAGAAGGGATATTTTGGATTGCTTTGAAGCCTATGGTGTCAAAGGAAATATCCTCAATTAAAACTAGAAAGAAGCTTTCAGAGAAGTTTTTTTGTGATGTGTGAATTCATCTCACAGAGTTACACTGGTCTTTTCATGGAGCAGTTTGCTACCACTATTATCATGGAATCTGCAATAGGATAGTCCTGAGCACATTGAGGCCTATAGTGGAAAAGGAAATATCCTCATATTAAAATTAGAAGGAAGCTTTCTGAGAAACCACTTTGTGATGTGTTATTTCATCTCACAGAGGTACACAATTATTTTCATGTATTAGTTTGCAGAAGTGTTTTTGGGGTACCTGAGGAGGGATATTTTGGATCTCATTGAAGCCTATGGTGACAAGGGTGATATCTTCAGATAAAAACTATGAAGAATCTTCCTGATAAAGTTCTTTGTGATCTTTGAATTCATCTCACAGAATTAAATCTTTCTTCTCATGAACCCGTTTGATAACACTGTTTTTGTGGAATCTACAGTAGGATATTTGAGAGCACATTGAATCCTATGGTGACTGAGGAACTATCCTCAGATAAAAACCAAAAAGAAACTTTCTGTGAAACGGTTCATGATGTGTGAATTCACCTCACAGGATTACACCATTCTTTTCATTGAGAAGACTGCTAACTCTTCTTTTATTTATTCTGCAATGGAATATTTGAGAGCACATTGAGGAATATGGTGAAAAAGTAAATATCCTCAGATGAAAACTAGAAATAAGTTGTCTAAGAAATTGCATTGTGATATGTGAATTCATCGCACAGAGTTAAATCATTCTTTTCATGGATCAGTTTGGTACCACTCTTTTTGGGGAAACTGAGAGGGGATATTTTAGATCACATTGAAGCCAGTGGTGACAAAGGAAATACCCTCAGACAAGAATTAGAAAGAAGGCTTCTGAGAAAGTTCTTTGTGATGTGTGAATTCATCTTACAGGGCTACACCTTTCTTTTCATGGAGCAGCTTGCTAACACTGCTTTTCTGGAATCTGCAAAGGGATATTTGGGTGAATTCCTCTCACAGAGATACACCTCTGTTTTTATGGAGCAGTTTGGCAGTACTGTTTTTGGGAAATCTGAGAAGGGATATTTTCAATTGCATTGAAGCCTATATTGACAAAGGAAATATCCTCAGACAAAAACTAGAAAGAAATTTTGTGAGGAAACTCTTTGTGATGTGTGAATTCATCTCACAGAGTTACACCTTTCTTTTCATGGAGAGTTTTCTATCACTGTTTTTGTGGAATCTGCAAAGGGATCGTTGGGAGTGCACTGAGGCCTATAGTGAAATAAGAAATATCCTCAGATAAAAAAAGAGAAATAAACATTCTGCGAAACCACTTTGTGATGTGTTAATTCCTCTCACAGAGTTACATGAGTCTTTTCATGGATTATTTGGTAGCACTGTTTTTGGGAAAACTGAGAAGGCACAATTTGGAATGCTTTGAAGCCTGTGTTGACAAAGGAAATAGCCTCAGAAAAAAACTAGAAAGGAACATTCTGAGAAAGTCCTTTGTGATGTGTGAATTCATCTCACAGAGTTACACCATTCTTTTCATAGATCAGTTTGATCACACTGTATTTTTGAAATCTGCAGTAAGATATTTCAGAGCACATTGAAGCCAATGTTGACAAAGGAAATACTCACAGATAAAAACTAGATAGAAGCTTTCTGAGAAACTGCTTTGTGATGTGTGAATTTATCTCACAGAGTTACATTTTTCTTTTCATGGGGCAGTGTCCAAACATGGTTATCTTGGTGTCTGCAATGGGATATTTCGGAGGGCATTGAAGCTTATGGTGACAAAAGAAATATCCTCAGACAAAATAAGAAAGAAGCTTACTGAGGAACTTCTTTGTCATTTGTGATTTAATCTCACAGAGTCTCACAATACTTTTCATAGAGCAATTTGGTAGCACTGTTTTTTTTTTAATTTTTCTTTTCTTTTTTTATTCTTCAACAGCACCATTTTATTGCCTCCAAAGTATTTCAAGAACATACTGTATTTTACTAAACTCTATTGTTGAATATGCAGTTTGTTTACAATTTTCCCTTATTGTATTAAATGCTTTTCATTAGTTTTCTTTTCTTTTTTTTTATTTATTATACTTTAAGTTCTAGGGTACATGTGCATAATGTGCTAGTTTGTTACATATGTATACTTGTGCCACGTTGGTGTGCTGCACCCATCAACTCGCCGGCACCCATCAACTCGTCATTTACATCAGGTATAACTCCCAATGCAAACTCTCTCTCCTCCTCCCTCTCCATAATAGGCTCCGGTGTGTGATGTTCCCCTTCGTGAGTCCAAGTGATCTCATTGTTCAGTTCCCACCTATGAGTGATAACATGTGGTGTTTGGTTTTCTGTTCTTCTGATAGTTTGCTGAGATTGATGGCTTCCAGCTGCATCCATGTCCCTACAAGGGACACAAATTCATCCTTTTTAATGGATATATAGTATTGCATGGTGTATACATGCCACATTTTCTTAATCCAGTCTGTCACTGCTGGACTTTTGGGTTGATTCCAAGTCCCTGCGCTTGTGAATAGTGTCACAATGAACATACATGTGCATGTCACTTTATAGCAGCACGATTTATAATCCTTTGGATATATACTCAGTAATGGGATGGCTGGGTCATATAATACTTCTAGTTCTAGATCCTTGAGGAATCGCCATACTGTTTTCCATAATGGTTGAACTAGTTTAAAATCCCACCAACAGTGTAAAATTGTTCCTATTTCTCCACATCCTCTCCAGCACCTGTTATTTCCTGACTTTTTATTGATTGCCATTCTAACTGGTGTGAGATAGTATCTCAATGTGGTTTTGATTTGCATTTCTCTGATGGCCAGTGATGATGAGCATTTTTTCGTGTGTCTGTAGGCTGTATGAATGTGTTCTTTTGAGAAATGTCCATTCATATCCTTTGCCCACTTTTTGATGGGGTTGTTTGAAGCCTATGGAGACAAAGGAAATATAATCAGATGAAAACCACAAAGAAGCTTTCTGAAAAACTCCTTTGTGATATGTGAATTCATCTCACAGAGTTCCACCTTTGTTTTCATTGAACAGTGTGCTAACACTGTTTACTTGGAATCTGCAAAGGGATATTTAGTAGTGCATTGAGGCTTATAGTGAATAAAGAAATAGCCTCAGTTAAAACTAGAAAGAAACTTTCTGAGAAACTGTTTTGTGATGTGTGAATTCATCTCACAGTGGTACACCATTCTTTTCATTGAACTGTTTGATTACACTGTTTTCTTGGAATGTGCAATAGGGTATTTAGGAGTGCATTGAAGCCTATGGTGACAAAGGAAATATCCTGATGAAAACCAGGAAGAAGCTTTCTGAGAAACTGCTTTGTGATGTATTAATTCATTTCACAGACTTCCACGATTCTTTTCATGGAACAGTTTGGTAGCACTGTTTTTGGGGAATCAGCAACAGGATATTTTGGATCCTATTGAAGCCTAAGGTGACAAAGGAAATATCCTCAGTTAAAAACTAGAAAGAAGCTTTCTGGGAAACTCCTTTGTGATGTGTGAATTCATCTCACAGAGTTACACATTTCTTTTTATGGAGCTGTTTCCTGACATTATTTTCGTGGAATTTACAAAGAGATATTTGGGAACACATTGAGGCCTATGGTGAAAAAGGACATATCTTCATAGAAAAACCAGAAAGAAGTTTTCTGAGAAACTGCTTTGTGAAGTGTGAATTCATCTCACAGAGTTTCACTATTCTTTTCCATGAGCAGTTTGCTAAGACTGTTTTCTTGGAATCTGTAATGGGATATTTAGGAGTGCATTGAAGTTTATGGTGACAAGGAGAGCATCTTCATATAAAAAATAGCATCTTTCTGAGAAACTACTTTGTGATGTGTTAATTCATCTGATAGAGTTACATGATTATTTTCATGGGTCAGTTTGGGAGCATTGTTTTTGGGGAATCTGAGTTGGGATATTTTGAAACATTTTGAAGACTGTGGTGATAAAGGAAATATCCTCAGATTAAAACTAGAAAGAATCTTCCTGAGAAAGTCCTTTGTGATGTGTGAATTCATCTCACAGAGTTACACCTTTATTTTCATGGAGCAGTTTTCTAACCCTGTTTTCATGGAATCTGCAAGGGGATATTTGCAAGGGCATTGATTCCTGTGGTTAAAAAGGAATTATCCTCAGATAAAACTAGAAACAACTTTTCTGAGAAACTGCTTTGTGATGTGTGAATTCATTTCACAGAATTACAGTGTTCTTTTCAGTGAGCTGTTTACAAACACTGTTTTATTGGAATCTGCAATGGACTATTTCAGAGTGTATTGAAGCTTAAGGTGACAAACGAAATATCATCATATAAAAACTAAAGAGAAGCTTTCTGAGAAACTGCTTTGTGATTTGTGAATTCATCTCACAGATTTACACGATTCTTTTCATGGAGCACATTGATAGCACGGTTTTGCAGCATATGAAAAGGAATATTTTGCTCGCATTGAAGCCTATTATGACAAAGGAAATATCCTCAAATTAAAACTAGAAAGAAGCTTTCTGAGAGACCACATTGTAAAGTGTTTATTCATTTCACAGAGTTGCATGATTCTTTTCATGGATCAGTTTGGTAGCACTGTGTTTGAGGAATCTGAGAAAGGATATTTTGGATTGCATTGAAGCCTATGGTGAAAGAGGAAATATCCTCAGTTAAAAACTAGAACAAAGGTTTTTGAGAAAGTTTTTTGTGGTGTGTGAATCCAACTCACAGAGTTACAACTTTTTTTCATGGAGCAGTTTGCTAACACTGTTTTCATGGAATCTGCAATGAGATATTTTGGAGCGCATTGATGACCATGGTAAAATAGGAAATATCCTCAGATAAAAACTATAAAGAAGCTTTCTGTGAAACTGCATTGTAATGTGTGAATTCATCTCACAGAGTTAGACCATTCTTATCATTGAGCAGTTTGGTAAGTCTGTTTTCATGGATTCTGCAATAGGATATTCAGGAGCACTTTGAAGCCTATTGTGGCAAAGGAAATATAATCAGATAATAATAAAAGTAAATTTTCTGAGAAACTGCTTTGTGATATGTAATTCATTTCAAGGAGTTACACGATTCTTTTCAAGGATCAGTTTGTTAGCACTGTTTTTGGGAATATTAGAATGGATATTTTGGATTGCTTTGAAGCCTATGGTGGCTAAGGAAATATCATCAGATAAAAACTATAAAGAAGTTTTCTCACAGAGTTCTTTTTGATTTGTGAATTCACCAAACAGAGATACACGTTTCTTTTTCTGGAGCAATTTGGTAACACTTTATTTGTTGAAACCGCAAAGGGATATTTGGGAACGCATTGAGGACTAGAGTGAAAAATGAAATATCCTCAGATAAAAACTAGAAAGAGGCATTCTGAGAAACTGCTTTGTGATGTGTGAATTCATCTCACTGAGTTACACCATTCTTTTCATTGAGCAGTTTGATAAAACAGCTTCTGTGGAATCTGCAATAGGATATTTGGGAGAGCTTTGAATCCTATGGTGACAAAGAAAATATCCTCAGATAAAAACCAAAAAGAAGCTTTCTGAGAAACTGCTTTGTAATGTGTGAAATCATCTCACAGAGTTACACTGTCCTTTTCATTGAGCAGTTTGCTAACACTGTTTCCTTGGAATGTGCAATGAGATATTTCAGAGTGCATTCAATCTCATGGTGACACAGAAATTATCCTCATATAAAAACTAGAAAGAAGCTTTCTGATAAACCACTTTGTGATGTGTTAATTCATCTCAGTGTTACATGATACTTTTCATGGATCAGTTTGGTGGCACGGTTTTTGGGAAATCTGAGAAGGGATATTTTGGATCGTATGGAAGCCTACAGTGACTAAGGAAATATCCTCAGATAAAAACCGGAAATAAGCTTTCCGAGAAACTTCTTTGAGATATGTGAATACATCTCACAGAGTTACACCTTTATTTTTATGGGTCAGTTTGCTAACACTGTTTTTGCGGCATCTGCAAAGGTACATTTTGGAGTGCATTGAGGCCAAGAGCGAAAAAGGAAATATCATCAGAAAAAAAATGAGGAAGAAGTTTTCTGAGAAAGTGATTTGTGATGTGTGAATTCACCACACAGAGCTACACTGTTCTTTTCAATGAGCAGTTTGATAGACCGTTTCTCATGGAATGTACAATAGGATATTTGGGAGTGCATTGAATCCTGTGGTGACAAAGGAAATATCTTCTGATAAAAATCAAAAAAAAGTTTTCTGAGAAACTGCGTTGTGTTGTGCCAATTCATCTCAACAAATTACACTGTTCTTTTCATTGAGAAGTTTGCTAACACTGTTTTCTTGGAATCTGCAATAGGATATTTTGGAGTGCATTGAAGCTTACAGTGACAAACAAAATATTATCATATACAAATTATAAAGAAGCTTTCTGAGAAATGACTTTGTGATTTGTGAATTCATCTCACAGAGTTACACGATCCCTTTCATGGATCACTTGGGTAGCACTGTTTTTGGGGAATCTAAGAAGGTATATTTTGTATCACTTTGGAGCCTATGGTGACAAAGGAAACATCCTCAGATAATAACTAGAAAAAAAGCTTTCTGATAAAGTTCTTTGTGATGTATGGATTAATCTCACAGAGCTACACCTTTCCTTTCATGGAGCAGATTGCTAACACTGTTTTTGTGAAATCTGCAAAGGGATATTTGGAATGCATTGAGGCATATAGTGAAAAAGGAAATATCCTCAGATAAAAATAAGAAAGAAGTTTTCTGAGAAACTGCTTTCTATTGTGTGAATTCATGTCACAGAGTTACACGGTTCTTTTCATTGAGCAGTTTGATAGCATTGTTTTTGTGAAATCTGCAATGGGATATTTGGGAGCGCTTTGAAGCCTATGGTGACAAAGGAAATATCCTCATATGAAAACTGGAAAGAATCTTTCTGAGAAACTGCTTTGTGATGTTTTCATTCACCTCACAGAGTTTCACCTTTCTTTTCTTGGAGCAAATTGCTATTACTGTACTCATGAAATCTACAATGGTATATTTCACAGCACATTGAATCTTATAGTGACAAGGGAACTATCCTCATAGAAAACTGGAAACATGCTTTCTTAGAAAATGATTTATGATGTGTTAATTCATCGCACAGAGTTACATGATTTTTTTCCTGGATCAGTTTGGTACCACTGGATTTTGGGAATCTGAGAAGGAACACTTTGCATTTCATTGAAGCCTATTGTGACAAAGGAATTACCCTCAGATAAAAGCTAGAAAGAAGAGTTCTGAGAAACTCTTTGTGATGCGTGAATTCATCTCACAGAGTTAAACTGTTCTATTCATTGAGCACTTTGCAAACACTGTCTACTTGGAATCTGCAATGGGATATTTCATAGCACATTGATGCTTAGAGTGAACAGAAGCAAAGACAAGAACCACATGATTATCTCAATAGATGCAGAAAAGGCTTTTGACAAAATTCAACAGCCCTTCATGCTAAAACCGCTCAATAAATTCGGTATTGATGGAACGTACCTCAAAATAAAAAGAGCTATTTATGATAAACCCACAGCCAATATCATAGTGAATGGGCAAAAACTGGAAAAATTCCCTTTGAAAACTGGCACAAGACAGGGATGCCCTCTCTCACCACTCCTATTCAACATAGTGTTGGAAGTTCTAGCTACGGCAATCAGGCAAGAGAAAGAAATCAAGGGTATCCAGTTAGGAAAAGAAGAAGTCAAATTGTCCCTGTTTGCAGATGACATGATTGTATATTTAGAAAACCCCATCGTCTCAGTCCAAAATCTCCTTAAGCTGATAAGCAACTTCAGCAAAGTCTCAGGATACAAAATTAATGTGCAGAAATCACAAGCATTCTTATACACCTGTAACAGACAAACAGAGAGCCAAATCATGAATGAACTTCCATTCACAATTGCTTCAAAGAGAATAAAATACCTAGGAATCCAACTTACAAGGGATGGAAAGGACCTCTTCAAGGAGAACTACAAACCACTGCTCAGTGAAATCAAAGAGGACACAAACATATGGAAGAACATACCATGCTCACGGATAGGAAGAATCATTATCGTGAAAATGTCCATACTGCCCAAGGTTATTTATAGATTCAATGCCATCCCCATCAAGCTACCAATGAGTTTCTTCACAGAATTGGAAAAAACTGCTTTAAAGTTCATATGGAACCAAAAAAGAGCCCGCATTGCCAAGACAATCCTAAGTCAAAAGAACAAAGCTGGAGGCATCACGCTACCTGACTTCAAACTATACTACAAGGCGACAGTAACCAAAACAGCATGGTACTGGTATCAAAACAGAGATATAGACGAGTGGAACAGAACAGAGTCCTCAGAAATAATACCACACATCTACAGCCATCTGATCTTTGACAAACCTGAGAGAAACAAGAAATGGGGAAAGGATTCCCTATTTAATAAATGGTGCTGGGAAAATTGGCTAGCCATAAGTAGAAAGCTGAAACTGGATGCTTTCCTTACTCCTTATACGAAAATTAATTCAAGATGGATTAGAGACTTAAATGTTAGACCGAATACCATAAAAACCCTAGAAGAAAACCTAGGTATTACCATTCAGGACATAGGCATGGGCAAGGACTTCACGTCTACAACTCCAAAAGCAATGGCAACAAAAGCCAAAGTTGACCAAGGGGATCTCATTAAACTAAGGAGCTTCTGCACAGCAAAAGAAACTACCACTAGAGTGAACAGGCAACCTACAGAATGGGAGAAAATTTTTGCAATCTACTCATCTGACAAAGGGCTATTATCCAGAATCTACAAGGAACTCAAACAAATATACAAGAAAAAAACAAACAACCCCATAAAAAAGTGGGCAAAGGATATGAACAGACATTTCTCAAAAGAAGACCTTCATACAGCCAACAGACACATGAAAAAATGCTCATCATCACTCGCCATCAGAGAAATGCAAATCAAAACCACAATGAGATACCATCTCACACCAGTTAGAATGGCAATCATTAAAAAGTCAGGAAACAACAGGTGCTGGAGAGGATGTGGAGAAATAGGAACACTTTTACACTGTTAGTGGGATTGTAAACTAGTTCAACCATTATGGAAAACAGTATGGCAATTCCTCAAGGATCTAGAACTAGATGTACCATATGACCCAGCCATCCCACTAGTGGGTATATTCCCAAA
>PVHW010009133.1:19644-42280 GCA_004024825.1 Pygathrix nemaeus
ATTCACAATAGCAAAGACTTGGAATCAACCCAAATGTCCATCTGTGACAGACTGGATTAAGAAAATGTGGCACATATACACCATGGAATACTATGCAGCCATAAAAAAGGATGAGTTTGCATCCTTTGTAGGGACATGGATGCAGCTGGAAACCATCATTCTCAGCAAACTATCACAAGAACAGAAAACCAAACACTGCCTGTTCTCACTCATAGGTGGAAACTGAACAATGAGATCACTTGGACTCGGGAAGGGGAACATCACAAACTGGGGCCTATCATGGGGAGGTGGGAGAGGGGAGGGATTGCATTGGGAGTTATACCTGATATAAATGATGAATTGATGGCTGCTGACGAGTTGATGAGTGCAGCACACCAACATGGCACAAGTATAGATATGTAACAAACCTGCATGTTATGCACATGTACCCTAGAACTTAAAGTATAATAATAAAAAATAAAAAAATAAAAAGTAGAAAGAAGTTCTCTGAGAAACTGCTTTCTGATGTGTTAATTCATCCCACAGAGTTTCACGATACTATTCATGGATCAGTTTGTGAGCAGTGTTTTGGGGGATTCTGAGAAGGGATATTTTGAATCACAATGAAGGCTATGGTGACAAAGAAATATCCTCATATTAACACTGGAAAGAAGCTTTCTGAGAAACTGCTTTGTGATATGTGAATTCACCTCACAGAGTTACACCTTTCTTTTCTTGGAGCACTTTGCTATTACTGTTTTCATGGAATCTGCAGAGGGATATTTGGGAGCACATTTAGCCCTGCAGTGAAAAAGGAAATATCCCCAGTTAAAAACTAGAAAGAAACTTTCTGAGAAACTGCTTTGTGATGTGTGAGTTAATCTCACAGAGTTACACCATTCTTTTCATGGAGCAGTTTGGTAGCACTGTTTTTGGGGAATCAGAGAAGGGATATTTTGGAATGAATTAAAGCCTTTGGTGACAAAGAAATTTTCCTTAGATACGAAATAGAAAGGAGCCTTCTGAGAAACTTCTTTATGATGTGTGAATTCACCTCACAAGGTTACACTTTTCTTTTCATGGAGCAGATTGCTAACACTGTTTTCATGGAATCTGCAAAGTGATATTTGGGAACGCATTGAGGCATATATTAAAAATAGAAATATCCTCAAGTAAACGCAGGAAAGAATCTTTCTGAGAAACTGTTTCATGACGTACGAATTCATCCCACAGGGTTACACGTTTCTTTTCATTGAGGTATTTGCTAACACTGTTTTCTTGGAATCTGCAATGAGATATTTTGGAGCACCTTGAAGCTTATGGTGACAAGGCACATATCCTCAAATAAAAACTAGAAAGAAGCATTCTGAGAAACTACTTTGTGATGTGCTAATTCATCTTACAGAGGTACATGATTCTTTTCATGGAGCAGTTTGGTAGCACTGTTTTTGGGGAATCTGAGAAGGGATATTTTGGATTGCATTGAAGCGTATGTGACTTAGGAAACATCCTCAGATAAAAATTGGAAAGGAGCTTTCCGAGAAACTTCCTTGTGATGTGTGAATTTACTTCACAGTGTTAAACCTTTGCTTTCTTCAGAAGTGTTGTAGCACTGTTTTTGGGGAATCTGAGAAGGGATATTTTGAATAGCATTGAAGCATATGTTGACAATGGATATATCCTCAGATAAATATTAGAAAGAAGCTTTTTGAGAAACTGCTTTGAGATGTGTGCATTAATCTCATGGTGTTACACAGCTCTTTATATTGAGCAGTTTAATAACACTGTTTTCATGGAATCTGCAATAGGATATTTGGGAGTGCTTTGAAGCCTATGGTGACAATGGAAATTTCCTCACATAAGAAACAAAAATAAGCTTTTTGAGACACTGCTTTGTGATGTGTCAATGCATCTCACAGAGTTACACTCCTCTTTTCATTGATCAGTTGACTAACACTGTTTTTTGGAATCTGCAATGGGATATTTTGGAGCGCATTCAAGCTTATAGTGACAAAGAAAATATCCTCAGACAGAAACTAGAAAGAAGCTTTCTGAGAAATGGCTTTGTGGTCTCTGAAATCATCTCACAGAGTTACACCTTTCCTTTCATGGAGCACTTTGATAGCCTTGTTTTTTGGGAATCTGAGAAGGGATGTTGTGGATCACATTGAAGCCTATGGTGAAAAAGGAAAAACTCAGATAAAAACTAGAAAGAAGTTTCTGAGAAACTTCTTTATGATGTGTGAATTCAACTCACAAGGTTACACTTTTCTTTTCATGGAGCAGTTTGCTAACACTGTATTCGTGGAATCTGCAAAGGGATATTTGGGAGCAAATTTAGGCCTGTGGTGAAAAACTAATTATCCTCGGGGAAAAAACTGCAAAGAAGCTTTCTGAGAAACTGCTTGTGATATGTGAATTCATCTCACAGATTTACAAAGTTCATTTCTTTGAGTAGTTTGATAACACAGTTTTCTTGGAATCTGCAATGTCATATTTCAGAGTGCCATGAAGCTTATGGTGACAAAGAATATATCCTCAGACAAAAACCAGAAAGAAGCTTTCTCAGAAACTGCTTTGTGATTTGACTTCAACTCAGAGAGTTACACAATGCTTTTCATGCAGCAGTTTGGTTGCACTCTTTTTGGGGAAACTGATAAGGGATATTTTGGATCACATTGAAACTTATGGAGACAAGGAAAATATTCTCTGATAAAAACTAGAAACAAGCCTTCTGAGAAACGGCTTTGTGACCTGTTAATGCACCTCACAGACTTACACGATTTTTTCCATGTATCAGTTTGGTAGCACTGTTTTTGGGGAATCTGAGGAAGGATATTTTGGATCGCATTGAAATCAGTGGTGACAAAGGAAACATCCTTAGATAAAAACTAGCCAGAAGCTTTCTGAGAAAGTTCTTTTTGATGCATGATTTTATCTCACCGTCTGGAATGGGACATTTTGGAGTGCAATGATTCCTATAGTGAAAAAGGAAATATCCTTATATAAAAACTAAAAGGAATCTCTCTGAGAAACTTCTTTGCGATGTGTGAATTCGTCTCACAGAGTTACACGTTTCTTTTCATGGAGCAGTTTGCTATCACTGTTTTCATTGGATCTGCAAAGGGATATTTGGGAGCACATTGAAGATTATGGTGAAAAAGAAATATCCTCAGATAAAATCCAGAAAGAAGCTTTCTGAGAAACTGCTCTGTGATGTGTGAACTCATCTCACAGATTTACTCTGTTCTTTTCATTGAGCAGTTTGCTAACACTGTTTTCTTGGAATCATCAATGGTATATTTCGGAGCACATTGAAGCTTATGGTGACAAAGGAAATATCCTCCGATGAAAACTAGAAAGAAGCTTTTTCAGAAACTGCTTTGTGATTTGTGAATTCTTCTCAGAGAGTTACACGATTCTTTTCATGGAACAGTTTGGTAGAACTGTTTGTTGGCAATGGTGACAAGAGAAACAGCCTTAGATAAAAACTAGAAAGAAGCTTTCAGAGGAAGTTTTTTGTGATGTGTGAATTCATCTCACATAGTGCAACTTAGTGATCATGGAGTAGTTTGCCAACATTGTTTACATGGAATCTGCAAAGGGACATTTGGCAGCACAAAGAGGCCTATAGTGATACAGGAAAATCCTCAGTGAAAAACTTGAAAGAAGCTTTCTGAAAAACTTCTTTGTGATGTGTGAATTAATCTCATGGAGTTACATGTTTCTTTTCGTGGAGCAGTTTGCCAACACTGTTTTCCTGGAATCTGCAAAGGGGTCTTTGGGAGTGCATTGAGGCATATGGTAAAAAAGGAAATATCCTCAGAGAAAAACTAGAAAGAAGCTTTCTAAGAAACTGTTTTATGATGTATGAATTCATCTCAATGAGTTACACCGTTCTTTTCATTGATCAGTTTGCTAACACTGTTCTCTTGGATATTCAATGGGATACTTCAGAGCACATTGAAGCTTATGGTGACAATTGAAACATCCTCATATAAAAACTATAAAGAAGCTTTCTGAGAAACAGTTTTGTGATTTTTATATTTATCTTACAGAGTTACACAATTCTTTTCATGGATCAGTTTGGTAGCACTGTTTTTTCGGAATTTGAGAAGGGATATTTTAGATCGCATTGAAGCTAATGATGACAAAGGAGATATCCTCAGATAAAAACTAGAAAGAAGTTTTCTGAGAAAATTCTTTGTGATGTGTTTTTTCATCTTATAGTGTTACACCTTTATTTTCATGAAACAGTTTGCTAACACTGTTTTCGTGGAATCTGCACAGGTATATTTGGGAACGCATAGAGGCCTAGAGTGAAAAGAGAAATATCCTCAGATAAAAACTAGAAAGAACCTTTCTGAGAAACTGCTTTGTGATGTGATGTGTCAATTCACCTCACAGAGTTACACTGTTCTTTTATTGAGCAGTTTGCTAAGATTGTTTTCTTGGAATCTGCCATGGAATATTTTGGAGCACATTGATGCTTATGGTGACAAAGTAATTATCGTCAGACAAAAAGTAGAAAGAAGCTTTCTGAGAAACGGCTTTGTGATTTGTGAATTCATCCCACAGAGTTACACGATTCTTTTCATGGGGCAGTTTGTTAGCACTGTTTTTGAGAATCTGAGAAGGAATATTTTGGGTCACATGGAAGCCTATGGTGACAAGGGGAATATCCTCAGATAAAAACTAGACAGAAGCCTTCTGAGAAAGTTCTTTGTGAAGTGTGAATTCAGCTCACGGAATTTCACCTTTCTTTTAATGGAGTTGTTTGCTAACACTGTTTTTGTGGAATATGCAAAGGGATATTTAGGAGTGAATTTAGGCCCAGGGTGAAAAATTAATATCCTCGGACAAAACTGCAAAGAAGCTTTCTGAGAAACTGCTTTGTGATGTGTGAATTCATCTCATAGAGTTACACTGTACATTTCATTGAGTAGTTTGCTAGCACTGTTTTCTTGGAATCTGCAATGTGATATTTCGGAGTGCATTGAAGTTTATGGTGACAAAGGAAATATCGTCAGACAAAAACCAGAAAGAAGCTTTCTGAGAAACTGTTTTGTGATTTGTGACTTCGTCTCACAGAGTTACACGATGCTTTTCATGGAGCAGTTTGGTTGCACTGTTTTCAGGGAATCTGATAAGGGATATTTTGGATCACATTGAAACTTATGGAGACAAGGGAAATATCCTCTGATAAAAACTAGAAACAATCTTTCTGAGAAACTGCTTTGTGATGTGTTAATTCATCTCACAGAGTTACACAATTTTTTTTATGTATCAGTTTGGTAGCACTGCTTTTGGGGATCTGAGGAAGGATATTTTAGATCACATTGAAATCAATGGTGATAAAGTAAACATCCTTAGATAAAAACTAGCCAGAAGGTTTCTGAGAAAGTTCTTTGTGATGTGTGAATTTATCTCACAGAGTCTAGAATGGGACATTTTGGAGAGCAATCATTCCTATCATGAAAAAGGAAATATCGTCAGATAAGAACTAAAAGGAAGATTTCTGAGAAACCTCTTTGTGATGTGTGAATTCATCTCACAGAGTTATACCTTTCTTTTCATGGAGCAGTTTGCTAACACTGTTTTCACTGGATCTGCAAAGGGATATTTGGGAGCTCATTGAGTAATATGGTGAAAAAGGAAATATCCTCAGATAAAAACTAGAAAGAAGCTTTCTGAGAAACTGCTATGTGATGTGTGAATTCATCTCACAGATTGACACTCTTCTTTACATTGATCGTTTTGCTACCACTCTTTTCTTTGAATCATCAATGGGATATTTCAAGCACATTGAAGCTTATGGTGACAATGGAAACATCCTCATATAAAAACTAGAAGGAAGCTTTCTGAGAAAGCTTTGTGATTTGTAAATTCATTTCACAGAATTACATGATTATTTTCATGGATCAGTTTGGTAGCACTGTTTTAAGGGAATTTGAGAAGGCATATTTTAGATCGCATTGAAGCCTATGGTGACAAAGGTAACATCTTCCAATAAAAACTAGACAGAAGCTTTCTGAGAAAGTTCTTTGTTATGTGTTTTTTCATCTTACAGGGTTACACCTTTCTTTTCATGGAGCAGTTTGCTAACAGTTTTCATGGAATCTGCATAGGTATATTTTGGATTGCATTGAAGCCTATGGTGACAAAAAAAAATCCCTGGATAAAAACTAGGAAAACACTTTCTGAGAAACTGCTTTGTGATGTGTTAGTTCATCTCACAGAATTACACGATTCTTTTCATGGATCAGTTTGGTAGCACTGTTTTTGGGGAATCTGAGGAAGGATATTTTGGATCGCATGGAAATCAATTGTGACAAAGGAAATATCCTCAGATAAAAACTAGAAGGAAGCTTTCTATGAAACTTATTTGTGATGTATGCATTCATCTCACAGAGTTACAGCTTCCTTTTCATGGAGCAGTTTGCTAACACTGTTTTTGATGGATCTGCAAAGAAATATTTGGAGCGCATGGAGGAATATGGTGAAAAAGGAAATATCCTCAGATAAAAACTAGAAAGAAGCCTTCTGGGAAACTTCTTTGTGATGTGTGAGTTCATTTGAGAGAGTTACACTGTAGTTTTCAGTGAGCAGTTTGAAAACCCTGTTTTCTTTGAATCTCTAATGATATATTTAGGAGCACATTGAATCATATGGTGACAAAAGAAATAATCCCATATAAAAAGTAGGAAGAATCTGAGAAACCACTTTGCAATGTTTTAATTCATCTCACTGAGTTACACGATTCTTTTCATGGATCAGTTGGTAGCACCCTTTTTGGGGAATCTGAGAAGGGATATTTTGGATCACATTGAAGAATATGGTGACAAAGGAAATATCCTCATATGAAAACTGGAAAGGACCTTTCTGGGAAAGTTATTTGTGACATGTGAATTCATCTCACCAAGTTACACCTTTCTTGTTTGGAGCAGTTGCTTACACTGTTTTCTTAAAATCTGCAAAGGGATGTTTTGGAGAGCTTTGAGGCCTGTTATCAGAAATGAAATATCCTCAGATAAAAACTAGAAAGAAGCTTTCTGAGAAACTGCTTTGTGATGTGTGAATTCATCTCTCAGAGTTACACTGCTCTTTTCATTGAGCAGTTAGCTAACACTGTTTTCATGAAATCTGCAATAGGTTATGTCAGAGCAGAATGAAGCTTAGGGTAACAAACGAAATATCTTCAGAAATAAGCAAAAAGAAGCTTTCTGAGAAACTACTTTGTGAATTGTGAATTCATCTCACAGATATACATGATTCTTTTAATGGAGCACTGGGCACCACCGTTTTTGTATAATCTGAGAAGGGATATTTTGGATCGCATAGAAGTCTTTGGTGACAAAGGAAATATCCCCAGATAAAAACTAGAAAGAAGCTTCCTGTGAAGCTGCTTAGTGATGTGTGAATTCATCTCACAGAGGTACACTGTTCTTTTCATTGAGCTGTTTGATAACACTGTTTTGGTGGATTCTGCAAAGGTATATGTGGGAGCGCATTGATGCCTATGGTGAAAAAGGAAATATCCTCAGATAAAAATTATAGAGAAGCTTTTTGAGAAACTGCTTTGTGATGTGTTTTCATCTCACAGATTACACTATTCTATTCATTGAGCAGTTTGCTAACACTGCTTTCATGCAATCTGCAATGGATTAATTTGGAGTGCATTGAAGCTTGTAGTGACAAAGGAAATATCATCAGACAAAAACTAGAAAGAAGCTTTCTAAGAAACCGCTTTGTGATTTGTGAATTCATCTGACAGACTTACACGATTCTTTTCATGGTGGAGTTTTGTAGCACTGTTTTTGGGGAAACTGAGAAGGGATATTTTGAATCGCATTGAAGCCTATGGTGACAAAGGAGTTATCCTCAGATAAAAACTAGGAAGAAGCCTTATGAGAAACTTCTTTGTGATTTGTGAATTCACCTCACATGGTTACACCTTTCTATTCATGGTGCAGTGTGCTAGCACTGTTTTCCTGGAATCTGCAAAGGGATATTTGGGAGCGTATTGTGGCCTATGGTGAGAAAGGAAATATCCACAGATAAAAACGTGAAAGAAATTCTGAGAAACTGGTTTATCGTGTGTTAATTCATCTCACAGAGATACACAATTCCTTTCATGGATCAGTTTGGTACTACTGTTTTTTGGGAATCTGAGGAGGGATATTTTGGATCACATTGAAGCATATCTTGACAAAGGATATACCCTCAGATGAAAACTAGAAAGAAGCTTTCTGAGAAAGTTCTTTGTGATGTGTGAATTCATCTCTCAGAATTACACCTTTCTTTTCTTGGTACAGCTTGCTAACATTGTTTTCATGGAAACTGCAAAGATATATTTGGGAGCTCACTGATGTGTATAATTAAAAGGGAAATAACTCCAGATAAACAAAGAAACTTTCTGAGAAACTGCTTTGGGATGTGTGAATTCATCTCACAGAGTTACACTGTCCTTTTCATTGAGCAGTTTGCTAACACTGTTTTCTTGGAATCTGCAGTGGGATATTTTGTAGTGCATTGAAGCTTAGGGTGACAAAGGAAACATCTTCATATAAAAACTACAAAGAAGAGTTCTGAAAAACTGCTTTGTGATTTTGAATTCATCTCACAGAGTTACAAGATTCTATACATGGAGCAGTTTGGTAGCACTGTTTTTATGGAATCTGCAAAGGGATATTTGGGATCTCCTAGAGGCCTATGGTGAAAAAGGAAATAACTTCAGATAAAAACAGGAGAGAAGCTTTTTGAGAAATTGTTTTTGATGTGTTTATTCATCTCATAGAGTTTAAGCTTTTTGTTGATTGAGCAGTTAGGCATCACTGTTTTTGTGGTATCAGAGAGGATATATTTTGTAGCACATTGAAGCCTATGGTGAAAAAGGAAATATCATCAGATTTAAACTAGAAAGAAACTTTCTGAGAAACTGCTTTGTGATGTGTGAATTCATCTCACAGAGTTATATCTTTCTTTTCATTGAGCAGTTTGGTAGCATTGTTTTTGTGGAACCTGCAGAGGGATATTTGGGAGCACATTGAGGCCTAAGGTGAAAAAAGAAAATTCTTCAGGTAAAAACTGGAGAGAAGCTTTCTGAGAAACTACTTTATGATGTGTGCATTCATCTCATAGAGCTAAAGGTTTCTGTTGAGGGAGCACTTTGGCTTCACTGCTTTTGTGGCATCTGAAAAGGGATATTTGCGAGCCCATTGAAACAAATGGTGGAAAAGGAAATATACTCAGATAAAAACTAGAAAGAAGCTTTCTGAGAATCTGCTTTCTAATTTGTGAATTCATCACACAGAGTTACAATTTCCTTTCATGGAGCAGTTTGTTAACACTGTTTTTGTGGAATCTGAGAAAGTATACTTTGGATTGCATTCCATCCTATGCTGATAAAGGAAATATCCTCAGATAAAAACTTGAAACAAGCTTCCTGAGAAACAACTTTGTGATGGGTGAATTTACCTCACAGAGTTAAACCTTTCTTTTCAATGCACAGTTCAGGAGCACTGTTTTTGTGGAATCGACAGAGGGAAATTTCGGAGCGCATAGAGGCCTAACATGAAAAATAAAAATTCTTAAGGTAGAAAACGGAAGATAAGCTTTCTGAGAAACTCCTTTGTGAAGTTTGCATTCATCTAATAGATGTAAACGTTTCTGTTTGAGGGAGTACTTCAGTATCACTGTTTTGTGGTGTCTGGGAAGGGATATTTGGGGGCACATTGAAGCCTATGGTGGAGAAGAAAATATCCTGATATAAAAACTAGAAAGAAGCTTTCTGAGAAACTGCTTTGTAATGTGATAATTCATCTCACAGAGTTACATGATTAGTAGTTTGGTAGCACTCTTTTTGGGAAATCTGAGAAGGGATAATTTGGATCGCATTGAAGCCTATGGTGACAAATGAAATATCCTCAGATAAAAACTAGAAAGAAGCTTTCTGAGAAAGTTCTTTGTGATGTGTGATTTCTTTCACAGAGTTCCACCTTTCTTTTCATGGAGCAGTTTGCCAGCACTGCTTTTGTGCAATCTGCAAAGGCATTTTCGGGAGTGCATTAGGCCTATAGTGAAAAAGGAAATGTTCTCAGATTAAAACTAGTAAGAAGCTTTCTGAGAAACTGTTTTGTGATGTGTGAATTCATTTCACAGAATGACCACGCTCTTTTCCTTGAGAAGTTTGGTAACAATGTTTTCATGTACTCTTCAATAGGATATTTTGGAGTGCATTGAAGCCTATTTTGACATAGGAAATATCCTCAGATAAAAACCAGAAAGAAGCTTTCTGAGAAACCGCTTTGGGACGTGTGAATTCATCTCACAGAGTTTCACTGTTCTTTTCATGATCTGTTTGCTACCATTGTTTTCTTGGAATCTGCAATGGGATATTTTGGAGTGCATTGACGCTTATAGTGACAAAGGAAATATCCTCAGGCAAAAACTAGAAAGATGGTTTCTGAGAAACTGCTAGTGATTTGATTACATCTCACAGACTTACATGATTCTTTTCATGTAGCAGTTTGGTAGCCCTGTTTATATGTAATCTGCAAAGATATATTTGGAGCTCCCAGAGACCTACGGTGAAAAAGGAAATAACTTCAGATAAAAACTAGAGGGAAGCTTTTCGAGACATGGTTTTGTTATGTGTATTCATCTGAGAGAGTTTAACTTCTTTGTTGATTGAGCAGTTCGGCACTACTGTTTTTATGCTATCTGAGAGGAGATATTTAGGAACACATTGAAGTCTACAGTGAAAAAGGAAATATACTCAGATTTAAACTAGAAATTAAGGTTTCTTAGAAACGTCTTTGTGATGGGTTAACTCATCTCAGAGAGTTCCACCTTTCTTTTCATGGAGCAGTTTGCAGCACTGTTTTTGTGGAATCTGCAGAGGGATATTCGGGAGTGCATAGAGGCCTAAGGTGAAAAAAGAAAATTCTTCAGGTATAAACTGGAGAGAAGTTTTCTGAAAAACTCTTTGTGATGTGTGCATTCATCTCATAGAACTAAAAGTTTCTGTTGAGGGAGCACTTCGGTATCACTGTTTTTGTGGTGTTTGAGAAGAGATATTTGGAAGCACATTGAAGCCTATGGTGGAAAAGGAAATATCCTCAGATAAAAACTAAAAAGAAGGTTCCTGAGAAACTGCTTTGTGATGAGTCAATTTATCTCACAGACTTACATCATTCCTTTCATGGAGCAGTTTGTTAGCACTGTTTATGTGGAATCTGCAGAGGGATAATTGGGAGCACATGGAGGCCTAAGGTGAAAAAAGAAATTTCTTCAGGTAACAACTGGAGAGAAATTTTCAGAGGAACTCCTTCGTGATGTGTGCATTCATCTCATAGAGCTAAACGTTTGTCTTGAGGGAGCACTTGGCATCACTGTTTATGTGGTGTCTGAGAAGGGGTATTTTGGAGCGCATTGAAGCCTATGATGGAAAAGGAAATATCTTCATATAAAAACGAGAAAGAAGCTTTCTTCAAAACCACTTTGTAATGTGTTAATTCATGTTACTGAGTTACACAATTCTTTTCATGGATCAGTTTGGTAGCACTGTTTTTGGGGAATCTGAGAAGAGATATTTTGGATAACATCGAAGCCTATGGTGTCAAAAGAAATATGCTCAGATAAAAACTAGAAAGAAGCTTTCTGAGAAAGGCTTTGGTGATGTGTGAATTCAACTCACAAAAAGTTACACCATGCTATTCATTTAGCAGTTTGCTAACAATGTTTTTGTGGAATCTTCAATAGGATAGTTTGGAGTGCATTGAAGCCTCTGGTGACAAAGGAAGTATCCTCAGATGAAAACAAAAAAGAAGATTTTGGACAAATTGTTTTGTGATATGTGATCTCATCTCACAGAGTTACACTGTTCTTTTAATTGATCAGTTTGCTCACAGTGTTTTCTTGGAATCTGCAATGAGATATTTTGGAGCGCATTGAAGCTTAGGGTGACAAAGAAAATATCCTCAGACAAAAACTAGAAGGAAGCTTTCTGACAAACTCTTTTGGGATTTGTGAATTCATCTCACAGAGTTAAATGATTCTTTTCAGGGAGCCATTTGGTAACAATGTATGGAATCTTCAAAGGGATATTCCACAGCTCATAGAGGCCTATGGTGAAAAAGGAAATAACCTTAGACAAAAATTGGAGAGAAGCTTTTCGACAAACGGTTTTCTGATGTGTGTATTTGTATCATAGAGTTTAATCTTTTTGTTGATTGAGCAGTTTGGCATCACAGTTTTTGTGGTATCTGAGAGGAGGTATTTGGAAGCACATTGAAGTTTATGGTGAAAGAGGAAATATCCTCAGATTTAAACTAGAAAGAAGCTTTCCTAGGAACTGCTTTGTTATGGGTGAATTCATCTCACAGAGTTTCGATTTTATTTCCATTGAGCAATTTGCTAACACTATTTTTGTGGAATCTGCAAAGGGATATTTGGGAGGGCCTAGAGTCCAATGACAAAAAAGGAAATATCTTGAAGTAAAAACTGGAGTGAAGCTTTCTGAGAAACTCATTTGTGATGTGTGCATTAATCTCATAGAGCTAAATGTTTCTCTTGAGGGAGCACTTTGGCGTCACTGTTTGTGTGGTGCCTGAGAAAGGCTATTTGGGACTGCATTGAAGCCTATGGTGGAAAAGGAAATATCCTCAGATAAAAATCAGAAAGAAGCTTCACGAGAAACTGCTTTGTGATGGGTCAATTTATTTCACAGAGTTACATCATTCTTTTCATGGTGCAGTGTGTTAGCACTGTTTTTATGGAATCGGCAGAGGGATATTTGGCAGTGCATAGAGGCCTCAAGTGGAAAAAGAAACTTCTTCAGGTAACAACCGGAGAGAAGCTTTCAGAGAAACTCCTTTGTGATGTTTGCATTCAACTCATAGAGCTAAACGTTTGAGTTGAGGGAGCACTTTGGCATCAATGTTTTTGTGGTGCCTGTGAAGTGATATTTGGAAGCACATTGAAGCCAACAGTGCAAAAGCAAATAGCCTCATATAAAAACTAGAAAGAAGCACTTTTTGAAACTGCTTTGTGATGTGTTAATTCACGTGACAGAGTGCACAATTCTTTTCATGGAGCAGTTACTAACACTGTTTTCGTGGAATCTGCAAAGTGATATTTGTGAACGCATTGACGCCTGCAGTGAAAAAGGAAATATCCTCAGATAAAAACTAGAAAGAAGCTTTCTCAGAAACTGCTTTATGATGTGTGAATTCATCTCACAGATTTACACCATTCTTTACATTGCACAGTTTTCTAAAATGTTTTCGTGGGATCTGCAATACGATATTTTGGAGCACATTGAAGCCTATGGTAACAAAGGAAATATCCTCAGATTTAAAAAAAGAAGAAGAAGAAGCTTTCTGAGAAAATGCTCTGTGATGTGTGAATTCGTATCACAGAGTCACACTGTTGTTTTCATTGAGAAGTTTGCTAACCCTCTGTTTTGGAGTCTGCAATGAGATATTTCTGAGCAAACTGAGGCTTATGGTGACAAAGAAAATATCCTCATATAAAAACTAGAAAGAAGTTTTCTCAGAAACCACTTTGTGATGTGTTAATTCACCTCACAGAGTTACACGATTCTTTTCACGGATCAGTTTGGTAGGACTCTTTTTGAAGAATCTGAGAAGGGATATTTTGGATCACAATAAAGCCTATGGTGACATGGGAGATATCCTCAGATAGAAACTAGAAAGAAGCTTTCTGAGAAAGTACTTTGTCATGCGTTAATTCATCTCACAGAGTTACACCTTTCTTTTCATGGTGCAGTTTGCTAGCTAACACCGTTTTCATGAAATCTGCAAAGGGATATTTAGTAGTACACTGAGGCCTAGGGTGAAAAAGTAAACATCCTCTGATAAAAACTAGAAAGAAGATTTCTGAGAAACTTCTTTCTTATGTGTTAATTCATCTCACAGAGTTACACCTTTCTTTTCATGGTGCAGTTTGCTAACACCGTTTCCATGGAATCTGCAAAGGGATATTTAGTAGTACACTGAGGCCTAGGGTGAAAAGGTAAACATCCTCCAATAAAAACTAGAAAGATTTCTGAGAAACTTCTTGTTGGTGGGTGAATTCATCTCACAAAGTTACACTGATATTTTCATTAAGAAGTTTGCTAACACTTTTTTCATGGAATCTGCCATGGGATATTCCAGAGCGCATTGAGGAATATTGAAAAGGAAAATATCCTCACATAAAAACTAGAAAAAAACTTTCTAAGAAACAGCTTTGTGACGGGTGAGTTCATCAAACAAGGTTACACCACACTTTTCATGGAGCAGTTTTCTAACTGTGTTTTCTTGGATCTGAAAGGGATATTTGGGAGTACAATGAGGCAGAGTGAAAAAGGAAGTATCCACAGATAAAAACTAGAAAGAAGCTTTCTGAGAAACTTCTTTGTGATGTGTGAGTTCATCTCACAGAGTTACACCTTTCTTTCCATGGAGCAGTTTGCTAATGCTGTTTTCCAGAAATCTGGAAAGGGATCTTTGGGAGTGCAGCAAGGCCTATGTTAAAAAAGAAAATATCTTCAGACAAAAACCAGAGAGAAGCTTTCTAAGAAACTGCTTTATGATGTGTGAATTAATCTCACAGAGCTTCACTGTTCTTTTCATTGATCTGTTTGCCATCACTGTTTTCTTGGAATCTTCAATGGGATATTTCAGAGCGCTTTGAAGCTTGTGGTGAAAATGGAAATATCCTCATATAAAAACTAGAAAGAAGGTTTCTGAGAAACTGCTTTGTGATTTATAAATTCTTCTCACAGAGATACACGATTCTTTTCATTGATCAGTTTGGTACCACTGTTTATGGGGAATTAGAGAAAAGATATTTTGGATCACATTGAAGTATATGGTGACAAAGGAAATATCCTAGGATAAAAACTAGAAAGAAGCTTTCTGAGAAAGTTATTTGTGAAGTGTTAATTCATCTCACAGAGTTACAACTTAGTCTTCATGAAGCAGTTTGCTAACACTCTTTTTGTGGAATCTGCAAAGTGATATTTGGGAGCACATTGAGGCCTATGGGGAAAAAGGAAATATTCTCAGATAAAAACTAGAAATAAGCTTTCTGAGAAACTGCTTTCTGATGTGTGAATTCATCTCACAGAGTTACACCTTTCTTTCCATTGAGCAGTTTGATAACACCGTTTTCATGAAATCTGCAATAGGATATTTGGGAGCGCATTGACGCCTATGGTGACATAAGAAATAACCTCAGATGAAAACCAAAAAGAAGCTTTCTGAGAAACTGCATTGTGATGTGTGAATTCAACTCACAGAGTTACATGGTTCTTTCCATTGAGAAGTTTAGTAACATTGTTTTCTTGGAATCTGCATTTTGATATTTCGGAGCACACTGAAGATTATGGTGACAAAGGAAATATTGTAAGTCAAAAACCAGTAAGAAGCTTTTGAAGAAACTGTTTTCTGATTTGTGAATTCATCCCACAGAGTTACATGATTCCTTTCATGGGGAAGTTTGTTAGCACTCTTTTTGGAGAACCTGAGAAGGGATATTTTGGATTGCATTGAAGCTTATGGTGACAAAGGGAATATCCTCAGATAAAAACAGGATAGAAGCGTTCTGAGAAAGTTCTCTGTGAAGTGTGAATTCATCTCATAGAGTTACACCTTTGTTTTCATGGAGCAGTTTGCTAACACTGTTTTCGTGGGATATGCAAAGGGATATTTGGAGGTGCATTTAGGCCTATGGTGAAAAACTAAATATCCTCGGAAAAAAACTAGAAAGAAGCTTTCTCAGAAGCTGCTTTGGGATGTATGAATTAATCTCACAGAGTTACACTTTTCATTTAATTGAGTAGTTTGCTAAGACTGTTTTCTTGGAATCTACAATGTGATATTTCAGAGTGTCTTGAGGCCTATGGTGACAAAGGAAATATCCTCAGATAAAAACCAGAAAGAAGCTTTCTGAGAAACCACTTTGTGATGTGTTAATTTATCTCACAGAGTTACAGGTTTCTTTTCATGGAGCAGTTTGCTTCCACTGGTTTTATGGAATCTGCTATGGGATATTTGGGAGATCCTGATGGCCTATGGTGAAAAAAGACATAACTTCAGATAAAGACTGGAGAGAAGCTTTCCCAGAAGCCATTTTGTGATCTGTGTATTCATCCCAAAGGGTTTAACTTTTTCTTTGATTGAGCAGTTCAGCATCACTGTTATTGTGGTATCTGAGAGGAGATATTTGGAAGCACATTGGAGATATGGTGAAATAGGAAATAACCTCAGATTTGAACTAGAAATACGCTTTCTGAGAAACTGCTTTGTGATTGGTGAATTCATGTCACAGATTTACACTTTTCCTTTTATTTAGCAGCTTGCTAACACTGTTTTCTTGGAATCTGCAATGGGATATTTGGAGCACATTCAACTTTTGGGTGATGAAGAAAATATTCTCAGACAAAAACAAGAAAGAAGCATTCTGAAAAACTGCTTTGTGATTTGTGAATTCATCTCACAGAGTTACACAATTCTTTACATGGAGCAGTTGGGTAGCACTGTTTTTATGGAATCTACAAAGGGGTATTCGGGAACTCCTAGAGGCCTACGGTGAAAAAGAAAATAACTTCAGACAAAAACTGGAGAGAATCCTTTGGAGAAATGGTTTTTGGTGTGTTTATTCATCTCATACAGTTTAATCTTTTTGTTCATTTGCAGTTCGACCTCACTGTTTTTGTTGTATCTGAGAGCACACTGCAGGCTATGTTGAAAAAGGAAATATCCTCAGATTTAAAACAGAAAGAAGCTTTCTGAGAAACTGCTTTGTTATGGGTGAATTCATCTCTCAGAGTTACACCGTTCTTTTCATGAAGAAGTTTGCTAACTCTATTTTCGGGGAATCTGCGAAGGACATTTTGGAGCACTTTGAAGTTTATAGTGACCAATTAAATATCCTTGTATTATAACTAGAAAGAAGCTTTCTGAGAAACCGCTTTGTGATGTGTTAATTCACCTCACAGAGTTACACGATTCTTTTCATGGAACAGTTTGGTAGCATTGTTTTAGGGGAATCTCAGGAGGGATATATTGTTTCACATTGAAGCTTATGGAGACAAGGAACTATCCTCTGATAAAGACTAGAAACAAGCTTTATGAGAAAGTTACTTGTGGTGTTTGAATTCAGCTCAGTTTTACACCTTTCTTTTCATAGAGGAGTTTGCTAACACTGTTTTCGTGGATTCTGCAAATGTGTATTTTGGAGTACATTGAGGACTATAGTGAAAAAAGAAATATCCTCAGATAAAAACTAGAAAGAAGTTTCCTGAGAAACTGCTTTGTGATGTCCTAATTCTTAGTACAGATTACACCATTCTTTTCATTGAGCATATTGATAACACTGGTTTCATGGAATCTGCAGTAGGATATTTGGAAAAACATTGAAGCCAATGGTGACAAAGGAAATACCCTCAGATTAAAATTAGAAAGATGATTTCTGAGAAATTGCGCTGTAATGTGTGAATTCATCTCACAGAGTTAAACGATTCTTTTCTTGCAGCAGTTTTTAAACACATTTTGTGTAGAATCTGCAATAGGATACTTTGGTGCACATTGAAGCCAATGATGACAAAGCAAATGTACTCAGATAAAAACTAGAAAAGAAACTTTCTGAGAAAGTTTTTTGTGATGTGTGAATTCGTCTCAAAGAGTTACCCCTTTCTTTTCATTTAGTAGTTTGCTAACACTGCTTTCATGGAATCTACAAAGGGATATTAGGGAGTGCATTGATGCCTATGGTGAAATAGGAAATATCCTCAGATAAAAACTAGAAGGCATCTTTCTGAGAAACTACTTTGTGATGTGTGAATTCATCTTACAGAGTTACACGGTAATTTTCATTGATCAGCTTGATAACACTGTTTTCATAGAATCTGCAATAGGATATTTTGGAGCGCATTGAAGCCTCTGGTGACAAAGTAAATATCCTCACATAAAAACCAAAAACAACCTTTCTGGGAAATTGTGTTTTGATGTGTGAATTCATCTCACAATGTTACAGCATTCTTTTCAATGAGAAGTTTGCTAACACTTTTTGCTCGGAATATGCATTGGGATATTGATGAGCACGTGGAAGAATAAGGTGAAAAAGGAAATATCCTCACATAAAAACTAGTAAGAAGCTTAGTGAGAAACAGCTTTCTGATGACTGAATTCATTTCACAGAGCTACACCATTTTTTCATGCAGCTGTATGGTAGCACTGTTGTTCACGTATCTGCAATATGATATTTGGAAGTGCACTGAAGCCTATGGTGACAATGGGCTATTTCGGGGTGCATTTTAAGTCTATGGTGACAAAGGAAATACTCTCATGTAAAAACTAGAAAGAAGCTTTCTTAGAAGCCATATTGTGATGAGTTAATTCATCTCCCAGAGTTACATGATTCTTTTCATGGATCAGTTCGGTAGCACTGTTTTTGGGGAATCTGAGAATGGATATTTTGGATCACATTGTAGCCTAATGTCACAATGGAATTATCCTCAGATAAAACCAAAAAGAACTTTCTGAGAAACTGCTTTCTGGTGTGTGAACTCATCTCACAAAGTTACAGTGTTCATTTAATTGAGCAGTTTGGTAATACTGTTTTCATGAAATGAGCAATAGGATATTTTGGATTGCATTGAAACTTATGGTGACAAAGGGAATATCCCCAGATAAAAACCAAAAATAAACCTTCCATGAAATTATTTTGTGATGTATGATTTCAGCTCACAGATTTACACATTTCTTTTCATTGAGAAGTTTGCTACCACGTTTTTCGTGGAATCTGCAATGGGATAATTGAGAGCACAGAGAGGAATATGGTGAAAAAGGAAATATCCAGAGATAAAAACTAGAGAGAAGATTTCAGAGAAACTACTTTGTGATGTGTGATTTCATGTCACAGATTTACACCTTTCTTTTCATAGAGCAGTGTGCTAACACTGTTTTCGTCTCATCCGCAAAGGTATATTTGAGAGCGCATTGAGGTCTATGGTGAAAAAGCAAATATCCTCAAATAAAAACTAGAAAGAAACTTTCTGAGAAAATGCTTTGAGATTTGCAAACTCATCTCACAGAGTTTCACAATTCCTTTCATGCAGCAGTTTAGTAAAACTGTTTTTGGGGAATCTGAGAAGGGATACTTTGGATCGTATTGAAGCCTGTTGTGAAAAAAGAAATATCAGAGACTAGTACTACAACCCCTCCTTTTTTTGTTCTCCATTTGCTTGGTAGATCTTCCTCCATCTCTTTATTTTGAGCCTATGTATGTCTCTGCATGTGAGATGGGTCTCCTGAATACAGCACACTGATGGGTCTTGACTCTTTATCCAGTTTGACAGTCTGTGTCTTTTAATTAGAGCACTTAGTCCATTTACGTTTAAGGTTAATATTGTTATGTGTGAACTTGATCCTGTCATTATGATATTAACTGGTTATTTTGCTCGTTAGTTGATGCAGTTTCTTCCTAGTCTCGATGGTCTTTGATAAAACAGACTTTAAACCATCAAAGATCAAAAGAGACAAAGAAGGCTATTACATAATGGTAAAGGGATCAATTCAACAGGAAGAGCTAAATATCCTAAATATATATGCACCCAAAAAAGGAGCACCCAGATTCATAAAGCAAGTCCTTAAGGACTTACAAAGAGACTTAGACTCCCATACAATAATAATGGGAGACTTCAACACCCCACTGTCAACATTAGACAGATCAACGAGACAGAAAGTTAACAAGGATATCCAGGAATAGAACTCATATCTGCACCAAGCAGACCTAATAGAGATCTACAGAACTCTCCACTCCAAATCAACAGAATATACATACTTCTCAGCACCACATTATACTTATTCCAAAATTAACCACATAATTGGAAGTAAATCACAAGTCAGCAAATGTACAGGAACAGAAATTATAACAAACTGCTCTCAGACCAAAGTGGAATCAAATTAGAACTCAGGACTAAGAAACTCAATCAAAACCGCTCAACTACATGGAAACTGAATAACCTGCTCCTGAATGACTACTGGGTATATAATGAAATGAAGGCAGAAATAAAGATGTTCTTTGAAACCAGTGAGAACAAAGATACAACATACCAGAATCTCTGGGAAACATTTATAGCAGTGTGTAGAGGGAAATTTATAGCACTAAATGCCCAAAAGAGAAAGCTGGAAAGATCTAAAGTGGACACTCTAACATCACAATTAAAAGAACTAGAGAGGCAAGAGCAAACACATTCAAAAGCTAACAGAAGGCAAGATATAACTAAGATCAGAGCAGAACTGAAGGAGATAGAGACACAAAAACTCTCCAAAAAATCAATGAATCCAGGAGTTGGTTTTTTGAAAAGATCAACAAAATTGACAGACCACTAGCAAGACTAATAAAGAAGAAAAGAGAGAAGAATCAAATAGATGCAATAAAAAATGATAAAGGGGATATCACCATCGACTCCACAGAAATACAAACTACCATCAGGGAATGCTATAAACACTTCTACACAAATGAACTAGAAAATCTAGAAGAAATGGATAATTTCCTGGACACTTACACTCTTCCAAGACTAAACCAGGAAAAAGCTGAATCCCTGAATAGATCAATAGTAGGCTCTAAAATTGAGGCAATAATTAATAGTCTACCAACCAAAAAAGGTCCAGGACCAGATGGATTCACAGCTGAATTCTACCAGAGGTACAAGGAGGAGCTGGTACCATTCTTTCTGAAACTATTCCAATCAATAGAAAAAGAGGGAATCCTACCTAACTCATTTTATGAGGCCAACATCATCCTGATACCAAAGCCTGGCAGAGACACAACAAAAAAAGACAATTTTAGACCAATATCCCTGATGAATATCGATGCAAAAATCCTCCATGAAATACTGGCAATCCGGATGCAGCAGCACATCAAAAGCTTATCCACCATGATCAAGTGGGCTTCATCCCTGGGATGCAAGGCTGGTTCAACATTCACAAATCAATAAACGTAATCCAGCATATAAACAGAACCAAAGACAAGAACCACATGATTTTCTAAATAGATGCAGAAAAGGCCTTTGACAAAATTCAACAGCCTTTCATGCTAAAAACTCTCAATAAATTCGGTACTGATGGAACGTATTTCAAAATAATAAGAGCTTTTTATGACAAACCCACAGACAATATCATAGTGAATGGGCAAAAACTGGAAAAATTCCCTTTGAAAACTGGCACAAGACAGGGATGTCCTCTCTCACCACTCCTATTCAACATAGTGTTGGAAGTTCTGGCTAGGGGAATCAGGCAAGAGAAAGAAATCAAGGGTATTCAGTTAGGAAAAGAAGAAGTCAAATTGTCCCTGTTTGCAGATGACATGATTGTATATTTAGAAAACCCCATTTTCTCAGCCCAAAATCTCCTTAAGCTGATAAGCAACTTCAGCAAAGTCTCAGGATACAAAATTAATGTGCAAAAATCACAAGCATTCTTACACAACTGTAACAGACAAACAGAGAGCCAAATCATGAATGAACTTCCATTCACAATTGCTTCAAAGAGAATCAAATACCTAGGAATCCAACTTACAAGAGATGGAAAGGACCTCTTCAAGGAGAACTACAAACCACTGCTCAGTGAAATCAAAGAGGACACAAACAAATGGAAGAACATACCATGGTCATGGATAGGAAGAATCAATATTGTGAAAATGGACATACTGCCCACGGTAATTTATAGATTCAATGCCATCCCCATCAAGCTACCAATGAGTTTCTTCACAGAATTGGAAAAAACTGCTTTAAAGTTCATATGGAACCAAAAAAGAACCCGCATTGCCACGACTATCCTAGGTCAAAAGAACAAAACTGGAGGCATTATGCTACCTGACTTCAAACTATACTACAAGGCTACAGTAACCAAAACAGCATGGTACTGGTATCAAAACAGAGATCTAGACCAATGGAACAGAACAGAGTCCTGAAAAATAATACTGCACATCTACAGCCGTCTGATCTTTGAGAAACCTGAGAAAAACAGGAAATGGGGAAAGGATTCCCTATTTAATAAATGGTGCTGGAAAAATTGGCTAGCCATAAGTAGAAAGCTGAAACTGGGTCCTTTCCTTACCCCTTATATGAAAATTAATTCAAGATGGATTAGAGACTTAAATGTTAGACATAAATACTATAAAAACTCGAAAGAATACCTATTTAGTAACATTCAGGGCATAGGCATGGGCAAGGACTTCATATCTAAAACACCAAAGGCAATGGCAACAAAAGCCAAAATTGACAAATGGGATCTAATTAAACTAAAGTGCTTCTGCACCGCAAAAGAAACTAGCATCAGAGTGAACAGGCAACCCACAGAATGGGAGAACCTTTTGCAATCTACTCATCTGACAAAGGGCTAATATCCAGAACTTACAAAGAACTCAAACAAATTTACAAGAAAAAAAAAACCCATCAAAAAGTGAGCAAAGAATATGAATAGACATTTCTCAAAAGAAGACCTTCATACAGTCAACAGACACATGAAAAAATGCTCATCATCACTGGCCATCAGGGAAATGCAAATCAAAACCACAATGAGATACCATCTCACATCAGTTAGAATGGCAATCATTAAAAAGTCAGGAAACAACAGGTGCG
>PVHW010009133.1:42380-86471 GCA_004024825.1 Pygathrix nemaeus
ATAGGAACACTTTTACACTGTTGGTGGGATTGTAAACTAGTTCAACCATTATGGAAAACAGTATGGCAATTCCTCAAGGATCTAGAACTAGATGTACCATATGACCCAGCCATCCCATTACTGGGTATATACCCAAAGGATTATAAATCATGCTGCTATAAAGACACATGCACACGTATGTTTATTGTGGCACTATTCAAAGAACAAAGACTTGGAATCAACACAAATATCCATCAGTGAAAGACTGCATTAAGAAAATGTGGCACATATATACCATGGAATACTATGCAGCCATAAAAAAGGATGAGTTTGTGTCCTTTGTGGGGACATGGATGCAGCTGGAAACCATCATTCTTAGCAAACTATCACAAGAACAGAAAACCAATCACCGTATGTTCTCACTCAAAGGTGGGAACTGAACAATGAGATCACTTGGACGTGGGAAGGAAATGTCACACACCGGGGCCTATCATGGGGACAGAGGTGAGGGGAAGGATTGCATTGGGAGGTATACCTGATGTAAATGATGAGTTGATGGGTGCTGACAAGTTGATGGGTGCAGCACACCAACATGGCACAAGTATACATATATAACAAGCCTGCACCTTATGCACATGTACCCTAGAACTTAAAGTATAATAATAAAAAAAAGAAACAAAAGGAAATATTCTCAGATAAAAACTAGAAAGAATCACTCTGAGAAACTGCTTTGTGATGTCTATATTCGCCTCACAGAGTAGCACGATTCTTTACTTGGAGCAGTTTGCTGAAACTGTTTTCGTGGAATCTGCAGTAGCATAGTTGGGAGTGCCTTGAATAATACGGTGACAAAGGAAATACCCTCAGACAAAAACCAAAAAGAAGCTTTCTGAGAAACTGCATTGGGATGTGTGAATTCATCTCACATATTTACACCTTTCTTTTCATGGAGCAGTTTCCTAACACTATTTTCGTGGAATCTGCAAAGAGACATTCGTGAGTGCAGTGAGGCCTGTGGTGAAAAAGGAAATATCCCCAGACAAAACTAGAAAAAAGTTTTCTGAGAAACTGCTTTGTGATTTGTGAATTCCTCTCACAGAGTTACACTATCCCTTTCATGGAGTAGTTTGGTTGCACTGTTTTTGGGGAATCTGAGAAGGGATATTTTGGAACATTGAAGACTAAGGTGACTAAGGAAATATCCTCAGATAAAAGCTAGAAAGAAGCTTCCTGAGAAACTTTTGGTGATATGTGAATTCATCTCAAATAGTTACACGATTCTTTACTTGGAACAGTTTACTAACACTGTTTTTGTGAAATCTGCAAAAGGATATTTGGGCGTGCTTTGAAGCCCATGTTGACAATGGAAATATTTTCAGACAAAAACCAGAAAGAAGCTTTTGGAGAAACTGCTTTGTAAAGTGTGAATTCATCTCACAGATTTACACCTTTCTTTTCATGGAGCAGTTGGCTAATACTGTTTTCATGGAATCTGCAAAGGGATATTTGGGATCACTTTGAGGTCTATGGTGACAGATGAAATACCCTCCAATAAAAAATAGAAAGAAGCTTTCTGAGAAACTGCTTTGTGATGTGTGAGTTAATATCACAGAGTTACACTGTTCTTCTCATAGAGTGTTTTGCTACCACTGTTTTCTAGGAATCCGCAATGGGATATTTCGGAGTGCATTGAAGCTTATGGTGACAATGGAAATATCCTCATATAAAAACCAGAAAGAAGCTTTCTCAGAAACTGCTTTGTGATGTGTTAATTCCACTCACTGAATTACAGGATCCTTTCATTGGACCCGTTTGATAGCCATGTTTTTGGCGAATCTGCTAAGAGATATTTTGCAGCATATTGAAGCCTATGGTGAAAAAGAAAATATCCTCAGATAAAAACTAGAAAGAAGCTTTCTGAGAAAGCTCTCTGTGATGTGTGAATTCATCTCATAGAGTTACACCTTTCTTTTCATGCAGGAGTTTGTTAACACTGCTTTCATGGAATCTGCAAAGGGATATTTGGGAGCGCATTGAGTATTATAGTGAAAAAGGAAATACCATCTTATATTAACTAGAAAGAAGCTTTCTAAGAAACTGCTTTGTGATGTGTGAATTCATCTTACTGACTTACACGATTCTTTTCATGGAGCAGTTTGGTATCACTGTATTTGGGGAATCTGAGAAGGGATATTTTGGATTACATTGAAGCCTATGGTGAAAAAGGAAATATCCTCAGATTAAAAACTAGAGAGAAGCTTTCTGAGCAAATTCTTTGTGATGGGTGAGTTCATCTCGCAGAGTTGCACATTTCCTTTCATGGAGCAGTTTGCTAACACTGTTTTCATGGAATCTACAAAGGGATATTTGGAAGAGCATGGAAGCCAATAGTGGAAAGGGAAATATCCTGAGATAAAAACTAGAAAGAATTTTTCTGGAAATTTCTTTGTTTAGTATGAATTCATCACACAGAGTTACACCTTTATTTTCTTTGAGCAATTTGGTAGCACTATTTTTATGGAATCTGCAAAGTTATATTCAGGAGCTCCTGGAAGCTTATGGTTAAAAAGTAAATAACTTCAGGTAAAAACTGGAGAGAAGCTTTTTAAGAAATGGTTTTGTGATGTTTGTATTCTTCTCATGGAGTTTAACCTTTTTTTTTGATGGAGCAATTCAGCATCACTGTTTTTGTGGTCCCTGAGAGGAGTTGTTTAGGAGCGCATTGAAGCCTTTGGTGACAAAGGTAATATCCTCAGATAACAAGCAAGAAGAAGCTTTCTGTGAAACTGCTTTGTGATGTGTGAATTCATCTCACCGAGTTTTACCGTTCTTTTCATTGAGAAGTTTGCTAACAACTTTTTCGATTAATCTGCAATGGGATATTCAAGAGTGCATTGAGGAATATGGAGAAAAAGGAAATATCCTCCGATAAAAACTAGAAAGATATTTTCTGAGAAACAACTTGGTGATATGTGAATTCATCTCCCAGAGTCACACGATTCTTTTCATGGATCAGTTTGGTAGCACTGTTTTAGGGGAATCTGAGAAGGGATATTTTGGATCACATTGAAGCCTATGGTGACAAAGGAAATATCCTCAGATGTATACTACAAACAAGTTTCCTGAGAAACTTCTTTGTAGTGTGTGAATTCATCCTACAGAGTTACACAATTCTTTGAATTGATCAGTTTGCTAACACTGTTTTCATGGAATCTGCAAACGTAAACATTGGAGTGCATTGAGACCTATGGTGAGACAGAAAATAATCTCAGAAAAAAAGTAGAAAGAAGACGGGTGGATCACGACGTCAGGAAATCGAGACCATCCTGGCAAACACGGTGAAACCCCGTCTCTACTAAAAAATACAAAAAACTAGCTGGGCGAGGTGGCAGGCGCCTGTAGTCCCAGCTACTTGGGAGGCTGAGGAAGGAGAATGGCGTGAACCTGGGAGGTGGAGCTTGTAGTGAGCTGAGATCTGGCCACTGCACTCCAGCCTGGGTGACAGAGTGTGACTCTGTCTCAAAAAAAAAAAAAATAGAAAGAATCTTTGTGAGAAACTGCTTTCTGATGTGTGAATTCATCTCACAGTAGTACACTGTAGTTTTCATAGAGTAGTTTGCTAACACTGTTTTCTTGGAATCTGCAATGGGGTATTTTGGAGTGCATTAAAGCTTATGGTCACATAGGAAATATCCTCATATAAAAACTAGAAAGAAGCTTTCTGAGAAACCACTTTGTGATATGTAAATTCATCACACAGTGTTACACAATCCTTTTCATGGATGAGTTTGGTAACAGTGTTTTTGGAGAATCTAAGAAGCGATATTTTAAATCACACTGAAGCCTATGGTGACAAAACAAGTATCCTCAGATAAAAACAAGAAATAAATTTCTGAGAAAGTCATTTATCTCAGAAAGTTACACCTTTCTTTTCATGGAGCAGTTTGTTAATACTGTTTTCTTTTAATCTGCAATGGGATATTCTGGAGTTCATTGAGGCCTATAGTGAAAAAGTAAATATCCTCATGTAAAAACTAGAAGGATACTTTCTGAGAAACTGCTTTGTGATGTGTGAATTCATCTTACAGAGTTACACCATTGTTTTCATTGAGCAGTTTGATAACACTGATTTCATGCTATCTGCAATAGGGTTTTTGAGAGGGCATTGAAGCCTATGGTGACAAAGGAAATATCCTCAGATAAAAACCAAAAAGAAGCTTTCTGTGAAACTGCTTTGTGATGTGTAAATTATTCTCACCGAATAACACCCTTCTTTTCATTGAGAAGTTTGCTAACACTATTTTTGTTTAATCTGAAATTGGATATTCAGGAGTGCATTGAGGAATATGGTGAAAAAGTAAATATCCTCAGACAAAAAATAGAAAAAAACTTTCTGAGAAACTGCTTTGTGATGTGTGAATTAATCTCACAGTTACACTGTTCTTTGCATTGAGCAGTTTACTTACACTCTTTTCTTGGAATCTGAAATCTGATGCTTCTGAGTGCATTGAAGCTTATGGTAACAAAGTGAACATCCTCATATAAAAACTAGAAAGACGCTTTCTGAGAAGCCACTTCCTGATGTGTTAATTCATCTCACAATGTTACACAATTGCTTTCATGAAGCACATTGGTAGCACTGTTTTTGGTGCATCTGAGAAGGGATATTTTGGATCGCGTTGAAACCTATGGTGACAAAGGAAATATCCTCAGATAAAAACTGTAAAGAAACCTTCTGATAAAGCTCTTTGTGATATGTGAATTCATCTCACTGAGATACACCTTTATTTTCATGGAGCAGTTAGCTAACACTCTTTTCGTGGAATCTGCAAAGGGATATTTGGGAGCACTTTGAGACCTATGGTGAAAAAGAAAATATCCTCAGATAAAAACTAGTAAAAAGCCTTAAAGAAACTGCTTTGTGATGGGTGAAATCATCTCACAGAGTTACACCTGTCTTTTCACTGAGCAGTTTGGTAGCACTGTTTTTCGGGAATCTCCAAAGGGAAATTCTTGAGCTGTTAGAGGTCTATGGTGAAAAAGGAAACACCTTCAGGTAAAAACGGGAGAGAAGGTTTTTGAGAAACTGTTTTGTGAAGTGTGTATTCATCTCATAGAGATAAACCATTTTGTTGATTGAGCAGTTTTTCATCACTGTTTTTGTGGTGTCTGGGAAGTGACATTTCAGAGCGCATTGAGGCTGATGGTGGAAAAGTAAATATGCAAATATGAAACCTAGAAAGGAGCTTTCTGAGAGATTTATTTGTACTGGGTGAATTCATCTCCCAGAGGCAAGCCATTCTTTTCATTGAGCAGTTTGGTAACCCTGGTTTTATGTTATGTACAAATCTATATTTGGAGCACAGAGAAGACTATGGTGAAAAAGGAAATACCTTCAGATACAATTGGAATGAAGCTTTCTGAGTGGCTGTTTTGTGATGGGAGAATTCATCTCACCGAGTTAAATCTTTCTTTTCATTGAGCAGTTTGTTAGCAATCTTTTCGTGGAATATGCAAGGGATAATCGGGAGCAGATAGGGGCCAATGTTGAAAAAGGAAATATCGTCAGGTAAAAACAGGTGAGAAAGTTTCTGAAAACTACTTTGTGATGTGATCATTCGTCTCATATAGATAAAGCTTTCTGTTGAGAGAGCAGTTTGGCATCACTGTTTTTGTGATGTCTGAGAAGGGATATTTGGGGTGCATGGAAGCCTATGGCAGAAAAGGAAATATCCTCAGTTAAAAACTACAAAGAAGCTTAATGAGAAAGTTCCTTGTGATGTGTGAATTCATCTCACAGAGTAACCCCTTTCTTTTCATGGAGCAGTTCCCTAACACTGTTTTCATGGAATGTGAAATGTTATAATACAGAGCACATTGAGGCCTATAGTGAAAAAGGAAATATTCCTAGATAAAAACTAGAAAGAAGCTTTCTCAGAAACTACTTTGTCATGCGTGAATTCATCTCACACAGTCACACATTTCTTTCCATGGAGCAGTTTGCTAACACTGTGTTCGTGACAGCTGCAATGTGATATATGGGAGCGCATTGAGGCCTATAGTGAAAAAGGAAATATCCTCACATATAATGAGAAAGAAGTTTTCTGAGAAACTGCTTTTTGATATGTTAATTCATCTCTCAGAGTTACATGATTCTTCTCATGGATCAGTTTGGTATCACTGTTTTTGGGGAATCTGAGAAAGGATATTTTGGATCTGATTGAAGCCTATGGTGACAAAGGAAATATCCTCATATAAAAACCAAAAGTATGCTTTCTGAGGAACTCCTTTGTGATGTGTGAATTCATCTCACAAACTTACACTGTTCTTTTCATTGAGCAGATTGCTACCACTGTTTTCTTGGAATCTGCAATGGGCGTAATGAAGCTTATGTTGATAAAGGAAATATCCTCAGACAAAAACTAGAAAGAAGCTTTCTGAGAAACCATTTTGAGCTGTGTTAATTCATCTCACAGAAATACATGATCGGATTAGTAGCATTGTTTTTGGGGAGTCTGAGAAGGGATATTTTGGGTCGTATTGAAGCCTATGGTGACAAAGGAAAACTCCACAGATAAAAACTAGAAAGAAGCTTTCCGAGAAAGTTCTTTGTGAAGTGTCATTTCATCTCAGAGAGGTACACCATTCTTTTCATTGAGCAGTTTGATTACACAGCTTTCAGGAATCTGCAAAGGGATATTTGGGAGCTCATTGAGGCTTGTAGGGAAAAAGAAAATATCCTCAGATAAATACTAGAAAGAAGCTTTCTGAGAAACTGCTTTGTGATGTGTGAATTCTCTCACAGAGTTACACAATTCTTTTCATTGAGAAGTTTACTAACACTTTTTTTCGTTTAATCTTCAGTGGGATGAATGGGAGGGCATTGAGGATTATGGTGAAAAAGGAAATATTCTCAGATAACAACTAGAAGGAAGCTTTTTGAGAAATAGCTTTGTACTCACAGAGTACCACCATTGTTTTCATGGAGCAGTTTGGTAGCACTGTTTTTGGGGTATCTGAGGGAGATATTTTGAATGGCATTGAAGCCTATGGTGACAAAGGAAATAACCTCAGATAAAAACTAGAAAGAAGCTTTCTGAGAAAGTTCCCTATGATGTGTGAGTTCATATCACAGAGTTACACCTTTCTTTTCATGGAGCAGTTTGCTAACACTGTTTTTGTGGAATCTGCAAAGGGATCATTGGGAGTGTTTTGAGGCCTATGGTGAAAAATTTCATACCCTCAGATAAAAACTAGAAAGACGGTTTCTAATACACTGTTTTTGGATGTGTGAATTCATCTCAGAGTTACATGGTTGTTTTCATTCAGCAGTCTGATAAAACTGGTTTTGTAGAATCTGTAATAGGGTACTTGGGAGTGCAATGAAGTCTAGGATGTCAAAGGAAATATCTTCAGATGAAAACTAGAGAGAAGTTTTCAGAGAAACAGCTTTGTGATGTGAGAAATCCTCTCACAGAGTTACACCACTGTTTTCATGGAGCAGTTTGGTAGTACTGTTTTTGGGGAATCTGAAGAGGGATACTTTGGATGGAAATATCCCCAAATAAAAAAGAGAAAGAAGCATTCTGAGAAACCGCTTTGTGATGTGTTAATTCATCTCAGAGTTACAAGAGTCTTTTCATGGGTCATTTGGTAGCCCTCTTCTTGGAGAATCTGAGAAGGCATATTTAGGAAAACATTGAAGCCTGGGTTGACAAAGGAAATATCCTCAGAAGAAAACTAGAAAGAAGCTTTCTGAGAAAGTTATTTGTGATGTGTGAATTCATTTCATAGGGTTACAGCATTCTTTTCATGGAGCCGTTTGCTAACATTGTTTTCGTGGAATCTGCAAAGGGATATTGGGGAGCACATTGAGGACGATCTTGATAAACGAAGTATCCTCAGATAAAAACTAGAACGAAGCTTTCTGAGAAACTGCTCTATGATGTGTGAATGCATCACACAGAGTTGCACCGTTCTTTTCATTGAGCTGTTTGATAACACTGTTTTCGTGGAATCTGCAAAGGGATATATGGGAGTGCGTTGAAGCCTACGGTGAAAAAGGAAATATCGTCAGATAAAACTAGAAAGAAACTTTCTGAATAACTGCCTTGTGATGTGTGAATTCATCTCACAGAGTTAAAATATTCTTTTCTTTGAGCAGCTTGCTAACACTGTTTTCTTGGAATTTGTTACAGGTTATTTCAGAGCACATTGAAGCTTATGCTGACATAGGAAATATCCTTGGACAAAAAATAAAAATAAGCTTTGTGAGACACTGCTTTGTGATATGTCAATTCACCTCAGAAAATTATATTATTTTTTTCATAAATAGTTTGGTAGCCCTGTTTTTGGGGAATCTGAGAAGGGATATTTTAGGTTGCATTGAAGCCTATGGTGACAAGGGATATCACCTCAGATAAAAAATACAAAGAATTTTTCTGAAAAAGTTCTTTTTGATGTGTGAATTCATCTCACAAAGTTATACATTTCTTTTCATAGAGTGGTTTGCTACCACTGTTTTCGTGGAAACTGCAAAGGGATATTTGGGAGCACATTGAGACCTATAGTGAAAAAGGAAATATCCTCAGTTAAAAACTAGAAAGAAGCTTTCTGAGAAACTGTTTTGTGAAGTGTCAATTCATCCAGCAGGGTTACACCATTCTTTTCATTGAGCAGTTTGCTAACACTCCTTTCATGCAATCTGCAATGGGATACATGTGAGCGTATTTAGGCCTATGGTACAAACAGAAATATCCTCAGATAATAATTAGAGAAAAGCTTCCTGCAAAACTGTGACGTGTGAATTCACCTCAGAGAGTTACACTGTCCTTTTCATTGAGCAGTTTTCCAACACTGTTTTCATGGAATCTGCAAAGGGACATCTCAGAGTGCATTGAAACTTTAGGTGACAAAGGAAATATCCTCATATAAGAACTAGAAATAAGCTTTCTGAGAAAACGTATTCTGATGTGTTAATTCATCTCACAGAGTTACACAATTCTTTTCATTTTGCAGTTTGGTAGCACTGCTTTTTGGGTAATCTGAGAAGGGATAATTCAGATTGCATTTAAGCTTATCTTGAGAAAGGAAATACCCTCAGATTAAAACTAAAATGAAGCATTCTGAGAAAGTTCTTTGTGATGTGGGAATTCATCTCAAAGAATTACAAATTTCTTTTCATGGAACTTTTCATGCTAACACTGTTTTCATGTAATCTGCAAAGGGATATTGGGGACAGCATTGAGACCTATTTTGAAAAGCTAAATATCCTCAGATAAAAACTAGATAGAATCTTCCTGAGAAATTGCTTTGTGATATGTGAATTCACCTCACTGTGATACACTGTTCTTTTCACTGAGCAGTTTGCTAACACTCTTTTTATGGAATCTGCAAATTGATATTTGGGAGCACGTTGAGGCATATAGTGAGAAAGGAAATACCTGCACATAAAAACTATAAAGAAGCTTTCTGAGAAATTGCTTTGCGATGTGTGAATTTATCTCTAAGCTTTACACTGTTCTTTTCTTTGAGTAGTTTGCTAACACTATTTTCGTGGAATCTGCAATGTTATATTGTGGAGTGCATTTAAATGTATGGTGACAAAGGAAATATCCTCCGACAAAAACTAGAAAGCAGCTTTCCAAGAAACTCCTTTGTGATTTGTGAATTCATCTCACAAACTTACATGATTCTTTTAATGGATCAGTTTGTTAGAACAGTTTTTGGGGAATCTGAGAAGGGATATTTGGGATAGCATTGAAGCCTATGGTAAAAAGGAAATATCCTCAGATAAAAACTGGATAAAAGCTTTCTGAGAAATTTTTTTGCAATGTGTGAACTCACCTCATGGAATTACACCAGTCTTTTCATTGAGCAGTTTGATAACACTGTGTTTGTGGAACCCACAGTAGGATATTTTGGAGTATATTGAAGCCTATGGTAACAAAGAAAATACCCTCAGATAAAACTAGTTCTTTCTGATGTGTGACCTCAACTCAAACAGTTACACCGTTCTTTTCATTGCACAGTTTCATAACACTGTTTTTGTGAAATCTACAAAGGGATATTTTGGAGCACATTGAAGCTTAAGGTCACAAGGGGTCACCCTCATTTAAAAACTAGAAAGAAGCTTTCGGAGGAAAAGCTTTCTCATGTGCTAATTCTTGTCACAGAGTTACACAATTCTTGTCATGGAGCAGTTTGGTAACACTGTTTTTGTGGAATCTGAGAAGAAACATTTTGGATCGCATTGAATCCTATGGTGACAAAGGAAATATCCTCAGATAAAAACTAGAAAGAAGCTTTCTGAGAAATTTCTTTCTGACCTGTGAATTCATCTCACAGAGTTACACCTTTCTTTTCATGGAGCAGTTTGCTAACACTGTTTTCATGGAATCTGCAATGGGATTTTCTGCAGTACATTGAATCTTATGTTTGACAAAGGAAATATCCTCAGACAAAAACTAGAAAGAAGCTTTCTCAGAAACTACTTTGTGATTTGTGAATTTATCTAACAGAGTCACACCTTTCCTTTCATGTAGCAGTTTGGTAGAACTCTCTTTCGGGAATATGAGAGGGGATAGCTTGGATCCCATTGAAGCCTGTGGTGACACAGGAAATATCCTTCAATAAAAACTGGAAAGAAGGTTTCTGAGAATGTTCTTTCTGATGTGTGAATTCATCTCACAGAGTCACAACTTTCTCCTCATGGAGCTGTTTGCTAACACTGTCTTTGTGGAATCGGCAAATGGCTATTTCGGAGTGCATTGAGGCTCATGGTGGAAAACTAAATATCCTCAGATAAAAACTACAAAGAAGCTTTCTGAGAAACTTCTTTGTGATTTTTGAATTCATTTCACAGAGTTACATGATTCTTTTCATGGAACAGTTTGGTAGCACTGTTTTTGGGGAATCTGTGAAGCGATATTTGGTTTCGCATTGAAGCCTATGGTGAGAAAGGAAATATACTCAGATAAAAACTAGAAACAAGCTTTCTCAGAAACTTTCTTGTCATGTGGGAATTCATCACACAGAATTACACATTTCTTTCCATGGTTCAGTTTGCTAACACTGTTTTCGTCTAATCTGCAAAGAGATATTTGGGAGCACATTGAGGCCTATGGTGAAAAAGGAAATATCCTCAGATAAAAACTAGAAAGACGCTTTATGAGAAACTGGTTTTTGATGTGCGAATTCATCTCACAGTGTTACACTGGTCTTTCCATGGAGCAGTTTGCTGACACTGTTTTCTTTTAACATGCAAGTGGTTATTTCAGAGTGCATTGAAGCTTATGGCGACATAGGACATATCCTCATGGAAAAAGTAAAAAGAAGCTTTCTGAGAAACCTCTTTGTGATGTGCTAATTCAACTCACCGAGTTACACGATTCTTTTCATAGATCAGTTTTGTAGCACTGTTTTTGGGGAATCAGAATTAATATTATGGATCGCATTCAAGCCTATGGTGACAAAGGACATTTCCTCAGAAAAAATATAGGAAGAAGCTTTCTGAGAAAGTTATATGTGATGTGTTAATTCATCTCACAGAGTTACACCTTTCTTTTCATGGAGACGCTTGCTAACACTGTTTTCCTGTAATCTGCAAAGGGATATTTGGGAGTGCATTGAAGCCTATGGTGACAAAGGACATATCCAAGACAAAAAGCAAACAGCAGCTTTCTGAGAAACTGCATTTTGATGTGGGAATTCATCTCACAGAGATACACTGTTCCTTTCATTGAGCAGTTTGCTAACACTCTTTTCATGGAATATGTAACGGGAGATTTGGGTGAGCATTGAGGCCTAGAGTGAAAAATAAAATATCCTCAGATAAAACTACAAAGAATCTTACTGAGAAAGTTCCTTGTGATGTGTGAATTCATCTCACAGATTTACACCATTTTTCTCATTAAGCTCTTTGATAACACTGTTTTCGTTGAATCTGCAATAGGATGTACTGGAGCACATTGAATCCTATGGTAACAAAGGAAATATCCTCAGATAAAAACCAAAAAGAAGCTCGCAGAGTTACATATTTCTTTTCATTGAGTAGTTTAGCAGCAATGTTTTTAGGGAATCTGAGAAGGAATAATTTGGATCTCATTCAAGCCTATGTTGAAAAAGGAAATATCCTCAGATAAACAGCAAAAAGAAGCTTTCTGAGAAACTTCTTTGGATGTGTGAATTCATCTCAGAGGGTTACACGATTATTTTCATGGATCACTTTGTCAGCACTGTTTTTGGGGAATCTGAGAAGGGATATTTTGGATCACCTTGAAGCCTACAGTGACATGGAAATATTCTCAGAGAAAAATTGGAAATAAGCTTTCTGATAAAGTTCTTTGTGATGTGTAAATTCGTCTCACAGATTTACATCTTTCTTTTCATGAAGCAGTTTGCTAGCACTCTTTTCATGGAATATGCAAAGGGATATTTGGGAGTAGTTTGAAGAATATAGTGAAAAAGGAAATATCCTGAGATAAAAATCAAAAAGAAGCCTTCTGAAAAACTGCTTTGTGATGTGTGAATACATGTCATAGAATTACAATGTTATTTTCATTGAGCAGTCTGCTAACACTGTTTTCTTGGAATCCATAAAATATGAAATCCATATTTCACAGTGCATTGATGCTTATGGTGACAAAGGAAATACCCTCAGAGAAACACTAGAAAGAAGGTTTCTGAGAAAGAAGGTTTCTGAGAAACTTCTTTCTGATGTGAGAATTCATTTCACAAAGTTACACTTTAATTTCATGGAGCAGTCTGCTACCATTGTTTTTGAGGAATCTGAGAAGGGATATTTTGGATCCCATTGAAGCCAATGCTGTCAAAGAAAATGTCCTCAAATAAAAGCTAGAAAGATGCTCTCTGAGAAACTTCTTTGTGATGTGTGAATTCATCTCACAGGGTTACACGTTTCGTTTCATGAAGCAGTTTGTTAACACTGTTTTCGTGGATTCTGCAAAGTGATATTTGGGAGCACATATTCTCAGATAAAAACTGGAAAGAAGCTTTCTGAAAAAGTTCTTTGTGATTTGTGAATTCATATCACTGAATTACATCTCTCTTTTCATGGAGCATTTTGCTAACACTGTTTTCGTGGAATCAGCCAGGGGATATTTGGCAGCACTTTGTGGCCTATAGTGAAAAAGAAAACATCCTCGGATAAAACTAGAAAGAAGCTTTCTGAGAAATTGCTTTTTGATGGGTTAATTCACCTCACATACTTACACTGTGCTTTTAATGCAGCAGTCTGCTAACACTGTTTTCATGGAATCTGCGTTAGGATATTTTGGGGTGCATTGAAGCCTATGGCAACAGGAAATATCCACAGAGACAGACTAGTAAGAAGCTTTCTGATACACTGCCTTGTGATGGTTTTATTCATCCCACAGAATTCCATCATTCTTTTCATTGAGCAGTCTGCTAACACTGTTTTTGTGTAATCTATGGAACGATATTTGGGAGCACATTGAAGCCTATGGTGACAAAGTAAGTATCCTCAGATAAAAACCAAAAAGAAACTTTCTGAGAAACTGCTTTAGATGTGTGAATTCATCCCACAGAGTTACACAGTTCTTCTCATACAGCAATTTGCTAACACTGTTTTCATTGAAAATGCAATAGAATCTTTCCGAGGGCATTGAAGCCTATGGTGACAAAGGAAATATCCTCAGTTAAAAACCAAAAAGAAGCCTTCTGAGAAACTGCTTTGTGATGTGTGAATACATCTCTCAGAGTTACGGTTTTCTTTCATTGAGCAGTCTGCTAACACTGTTTTCTTGGAATGTGTAAAGGGATATTTCACAGCTCATTGAAGCTTATGGTCACAAAGGAAATATCCTCAGAGAGAAACTAGAAAGAAGGTTTCTGAGAATCTGATATTTAATGTGTGAATTCATCTCACAGAGTTACACCTTCCTATCATGGAGCAGTTTTTTAACACTATTTTTAGGGAATCTGAAAAGGGATATTTTTGATCACATTGAAGCCTATGCTGTCAAAGGAAATATCCACAGATAAAAACTAGTAAGAATCTTTCTTGAGAAACTATTTTGTGATGTGTGTATTAATCTCATGTAATTACACCTTTTTCCTCATGAAACCGTTTTCTAACACTGTTTTCATGGTATCTGCATAAGGATATTTTGGAGTGCAATGAGGCCTATGTGAAAAAGCAAATATCCTCAGACAAAAAGTATAAAGAAGGTATCTGGGAAACTGCACTGTGATGTGTGAATGCACCTCACAGAGTTACACCATTCTTTTCATTCAGCAGTTTGCCAACACTGTTTTCTTGGAATCTGCAATGCGATATTTCTTAGCACAATGAAGCTTATGGTGACAAAGGAAACATCCTCAGATAAAACTAGAAAGGAGCTTTCTGAGAAACTGCTTTGTCATGGGTTAACTCATCTCACAGAGTTACACCCTTCTTGTCAATGAGCAGTCTGCTGACACTGTTTTCATGGAATCTGCATTAGGATATTTGGGAGTGCCTTGAAGCCTATGGTGACAAAGGAAATATCCTCAGATAAGAACCAAAAAGAAGCTTTCTGAGAAACTGCTTTGGATGTGTGAATTTATCTCACAGAGTTACACGATTTCTTCCATGCATCACTTTGTTAGCACTAGTTTTGGAGTATGTGAGCAGGGATATTTTGGATCCCTTTGAAGACTATGGTGACAAGGAAATATACTCAGATAAAAACTGGAAAGAAACTTTGTGAAAAACTTCATTGTGTTGTGTGAATTCATCTCACAGAGTTACACGTTTCTCTTCATGAAGCAGTTTGATAAAACTGTTTTCGTGGAATCTGCAAAGTGATATTTGGGAGCGCTTTGAGGTCTATGGTGAAAAAGGAAATATCCTCAGATAAAAACTGGAAGGGAGCTTTCTGAGAAACTGCATTGTGATGTGTGAGTGCATCTCACAGAGTTACACTGTTCTGTCCATGGATCAGTTTGCTAACACTGTTTTCTAGGATGCTGCAATGGGATATTTCTTAGAGCAATGAAGCTTAAGGTGACAAAGGAAATATCCTCAGATAAAAACTAGGAAGAAGCTTTCTGAGAAACTGCTTTGTGATGGGTTAATTCACCTCATAGAGTTGTACCATTCTTTTCACTGAGCTTTCTGCTAACACTGTTTTCATGGAATCTGCGTTATGACATTTGGGAGCGCATTGAAGCCTATGGGGAGAAAGGAAATATGCTCAGATAAAAACCAAACATAAGCTTTCTGAGAAACTGCTTTGGATGTGTGAATTCATCACACAGAGTTAAACGACTCTTTTCATGGATCACTTCGTTAGCACTGTTTTTGGGGAATCTGAGAAGGGATATTTTGAATTGCATTGAAGAGTTATGGTGGTAAGGAAATATCTTCTGATAAAAACTGGAAAGAATCTTTCTGAAAAAGTTCTTGGTGATGTACGAATTCATCTCATGGAGTTACACCTTTCTTTTCATGAAGCAGTTTCCTAACACTGTTTTTGTGGAATCTGCATGCTGATATTTGGGAGTACTTTGAGGCCTATAGTGAAAAAAGAAATATCCTCAGATAAAAAATAGAAAGAAGCTTTCTGAGAAACTTCCTTTTGATGTGTGAATTCATCTCACAGAGTTACACCGTTGTTTTCATACAGCAGTTTCCTAACACTGTTTTCATGGAAAAACCAATAGGATGTTTGGGAGCACATTGAACCCTATGGTGACAAAGGAAATATCCTCAGATAAAAACCAAAAATAAGCCTTCTGAGAAACTGTTTTGTGATGTGTGAATATATCTCCCAGAGTTACAGTGTTCTTTTTATTGAACAGTCTGTTAACACTGTTTTCTTGGAATCCATAAATGGATATTTCACAGCACATTGAAGCTTATGGTGACAAAGGAAATATTCTCAGAGAAAAACTAGAAAGAAGGCTTCTGAGAATTTGCTTTCTGATGTGTGAATTCATCTCACAGAGTTACACAACTTTTTCATTGAGGAGTTTGCTAGCACTGTTTTTGTGGAATCTCAGGAGTGATATCTTGGATAGCCTAGAATTCTATGGTAAGACATGAAATATCCTCAGATCAAAACTGGAGAGAAGTCTTCTCAGAAACTGCTTTGTTGTGTGAGAATTCGTCTCAGAGAGTTACACCATTGCTTTCATTGAGAAGTTTGCTATCACTATTTTCGCAGAATCTGCAATGATTATACAGGAACACCTTGAGGCTCGTGTTTAAAAAGGAAATATCCTCGGATAAAAAGAAGAAAGAAGTTTTCTAAGGAATGTCTTTGTCATCTGTGAATTCATTTCACAGAGTTTCACTATTCTTTCAACGAGCAGTTTGCTAGAACTGCATTTGTTCAATCTGAGAAGGGATAGATTGGATTGCTTTGAAGCCTATGGTAACAAAGGAAATATCCTCATAAAAACTAAAAACAGCTTCATGTGAAACTGCTTTGTGACTAGTATATTCATCTCACAGAGATACAATTTTCATTACATTGAGCAGTTTGCTAACACTGTTTTCGTGGAATCTGCCATTGTATATTCCGAGGGCATTGAGTCTTATGGTGAAAAATTAATATCCTTAGATAAAAACTGAAGGGAACCCTTCTGAGAAACTGCTTTGTGATGTGTGAATTCATCTCACAGAACTACATCACGCTTTTTATTGAGAAGTTTTCTAACAATATTTTCACGGAATCTGCAATGAGATGGATGGGAGTGCATTGAGGCCTGAAATATCCTCAGATAAAAACAAGAAGGAAGCCTTCTGAGAAACTGCTTTGTGATGTGTGAATTCATCTCACAGAGTTACACTACTCTTTCTGGGAGCTGTTTCCTAGCACAATTTTTGTGGAATGTGAAAAGGGATAGTTTTTTTCCGTTTGAAGTCTATGGTGACAAAGGAAATATGCTCAGATAAAATCCAGAAAGAAACATTCTGAGAAATTGCTTTGTGATTTCTGAATTCATCTGAGATTTACTCTCGTGGAGCCATTGGCTAGCACTGTTTTTGTGGAATCTGACAAGTGACATTTTGGAGCGCTTTGATGCCCATGTTAACAAAGGAAATATCCTCAGATGAAAACTAGAAAGAAGCTTTGTGAGTTGTGAATTCATCTGAGAGAGTTACACCACTCTTTCTTGGAGGAGTTTGCTAGCAGTGTTTTTGTGGAATCTCAGATGTGATATTTTGGATAGCATTAAAACCTATGGTGAAAAATGAAATATCCTCAGATATAAACTGGAGAAAAGCCTTCTCAGAAACTGCTATGTGGTGTGTGAATTCATCACACAGAGTTACATCATTGCTTTCATTGAGAAGTTTGCTAACACTGTTGTCACAGAATGTGCAATGAGACACACGGGGACACATTGAGGCCTGAAATATCCTCAGATAAAAGCAAGAAAGAAGCTTTCTGAAAAACTGCTTTGTGATGTGTGAATTCATCTCACAGAGTTACACTACTCTTTTGTGGATCCGTTTGCTAGCACTGTATAAGTAGAATCTGATAAGAGGTATTTTTGATTGCTTTGAAGCCTATGGTGACAAAGGAAATATCCTCAGATAAAAACTAGAAAGAATCCTTCTGAGAAACTGCTTTTGGATGTGAGAATTGATCTCACAGAGTTACACCACTCTTTCATGGAGGAGTTTGCTAGCACTGTTTTTGTGGAATCTGAGAAGTGATGTTTTGGATCGTTTTGAAGCCTATGGTGACAAAGGAAATATCCTCATATAAAAACTAGAAATTATTTTTTCTGAGAAACTGCTTTGTGATATGTGAATTCAACTCACAGAATTACACCACTCTATTATGGAGGAGTTTGCCAGCACTGTTTTGTGGAATCTCAGAAGTGATATCTTGGATAGCATAGAAGCCTATGGTGAAAAATGAAATATCCTCAGATAATAACTGGGGAGAAGCCTTCTCAGAAACTACTTTGTGGTGTGCGAATTCATCATAGAGAGTTACAGCATTGCTTTCACTGAGAGGTTTGCTAACACTGTTTTTGCAGAATCTGCAATGAGATATATGGGAGCACATTGAGGCCCATGTGTACAAAGGAAATATCCTGGATAAAAAGAAGCATGAAGCTTTCTGAGAAACTGCTTGGTGATTTTTTAATTCACTTAACTCATTTACACAATTATTTACATGGATTAGTTTGGTGGCACTGTTTTTGGTGAATCTGAGAAGGGATATTTTCAATGGCATTTCAACCTATCGTGACAAAGTAAATACAATCAGATATAAAATAGAAAGAAATTTCCTGAGAAACTGCTTTGTGATGTGTGAATTCAACTTACACAGTTACACTGTTCTTTCATTCAGCAGTTTGCCAGCCCTGTTTTCTTGGAATCTACAATGGGATATTTGTGAGCACTTTGAAGCTTATTGTAACGAAAGAAATATCCTCAGAAATAACTAGAAAAAAAGCTTTCTGAGATCGGCTTTATAATTGTTGAATTCAGCTCTCAGGGTTACATGATACTTTTCATGGAGCAGTTTGGTAGCACTGCTTTTTGGGAATCTGAGAAGGGATATTTTGGATCACATTGAAGTCTATGGTGACAAAGGAAATATCCTCCAAGAAAAGTAGAAAGAACCTTTCTGAGAAAGTTCTTTGTGATGTGAGAATTCATCACACAGAGCTACAACTCTCGTTTCATGGAGCAGTTTGTTAACACTCTTTTTATAGAATCTGCAAAGGGATATTTGGGTGCACATTGAGGCCTATGGTAAAAAGGGAAATCTCCTCAGATAAAAACTAGAAAGAAGCTTTCTGAGAAACCGCTTTATAATGTGTTAGTTCATCTCACAGAGTTACATGATTCTTTTCATGTATCAGTTTGGTAGCACTGTTTTGGGGGAATCTGAGAAGGGATATTTTGGATCACTTTGAAGCTTGTGGTGTCAAAGGAAATATCCTGCGATAAAAACTGTAAAGAAGCTTTCTGAGAAACTTCCTTGTAATGTGGGAATTCATCTCACAGTGTTACACCTTTGTTTTCATGAAGTAGTTTCCTAACATAGTTTTCATGGTATCTACAAAGGGATATTTGGGAGCACATTGAGGACTATGGTGGAAAAGGAAATTTCCTTAGATGAAAATTAGAAAGAAGCTTTCTGAGAAACTGCTTTGTGATGTGTTAATTCAACTCACAAATTTACACTGTTCTTTTCATTGAGCAGTTTACAAAAACTGTTCTCTTGGAATCTGCAATGGTATATTCTGGAGCGCATTGAAACGTATTGTGAAAAAGGAAATACCCTCAGAGAAAAACTAGAAAGAAGCTTTCTGTGAACTGCTTTGTGATGTGAAAATTCATGTAAGAGAGTTACACTGTTTTCTCATTGAGCAGTCTGCTAACACTTTTTAGTATCTGCAATGGGATTGCATTGAAGATGCAATTGAAGCTTATTGTGAAAAGTGATATATCCTCAGACAAAAACTAGAAAGAAACTTTCTGAGAAACTGCTTTCTGATTTGTGAATTCATCTCACAGAGTTACAAAATTGAGACCTAAGTGGGAAAAGTAAACATCCTCAGATAATAACTAGAAAGTAGTTTTCTAACAAACCACGTTGTGGTTTGTTAATTCATCTCACAGAGTTATATGATTCTTTTCATGGATCAGTTTGGTAACACTGTTTTGGGGGAATATAAGAAGGGATGTTTTGGATGGCATTGAAGCCTATGGTGACTAAGGATATATCCCCAGACAAAAACTAGAAAGAAGCTTTCTGAGAAAGTTCTTTGTGATGTGTAAATTCATCTCACAATGTTACAGCATTGTTTTCATAGAGCAGTTTGTTAACAGAGTTTTCATGGATCTGCAAAGGGATATTTGGGAGCACATTTAGGCCTCTAGTGAAAGAGTAAATATCCGCAGATAAAAACTAGAAAGAAGCTTTCTGAGAAACTGCTTTGTGACTTGGGAATTTGCCTCACAGAGTTACATGATTCTTTTCAAAGATGTGTTTGGTAGCACTGTTTTTGGGGATTGCAAGAACAATTATTTTGGATCACATTGAAACCTGTGGTGATGAAGGGAATACACTCTGATAAAAATAATAAAGAGGTTTTCTGAGAAGCTACTTTGTGACGTGGGAATTCATCTCATAGTGATGCACCTTTCTTTTCATGGAGCAGTTTACCAACACTGTTTTCATGGAATATGCAAAGGGATATTTGGGAGCACGTTGAGGCCTATGGTGAATAAGGAAATATCATTAGATAAATACTGGGTAGAACTTTCCTGAGAAACTGCTTTGTAATGTGTGAATTCATCTCACAGAGTTGCAAGGTTCTTTTCATTTAGCAGTCTGCTAACAATGTTTTCTGGGAATCTGCAATGGAATATTTTACAAAGCGCATTGAAGCTTACTGTGACTCAGGAATTATCTTCATATAAAAACTATAAAGAAGCTTTCTGAGAAACTGTTTTGTGATGTGTTAATTCATCTCCCAGAGTTACACGATGTATTTAATGGATCTGTTTGGTAGCACTGTTTTGGGGGAAACTGAGAAGGTATATTTTGGTTCACATTGAAGCTGATGGTGACAAAGGAAATACACTCAGATAAAAACTAGAAAGAGTCTTTCTGAGAAAGCTTTTTGTGACGTGTGATTTCATCTCACAGACTTACACCATTGCTTTCATTAAGCAGTTTGTTAACACCGTTTTCGTGGAACCTGAAACAGGATATTCGGGAGCGCTTTGAAGCCAATGGTGACAAAGAAAGTATAATCAGATAAAAACCAAATGAAGTGTTCTGATAAACTGCTTTGTGATGTGTGAACTCAACTCACAGACTTACACTGATCTTTTTATTGAGCAGTTTGCTCACAGTGTTTTCTTGGAATCTGCGATGGGATGTTTCAGAGAACATTGAAGTTATGGTGACAAGGAAATATCCTCAGAAAGAATCTAGAAAGAAGCTTTTTGAGAAACTGCTTTGTGATGTGTGAATCCATCTCACAGAATTACATAATACTTTGCATGCAGCAGTTTTGTCACATTGTTTTTGGGCAATCTGAGAAGGAATATTTTGGATTGCCTTAAAGCCTATGATGACCAAGGAAATATCCTCAGATAAAAAGCAGAAAGAAGCTTTCTGACAAACTTCTTGGTGATGTTTGAATTCAACTCACAGAGTTACACCTTACTTTTCATGGAGCAGTTTGATAACACTGTTTTCGTGGAATCTGCAAAGGTATATTGACGAGTACTTTGAGATCTATGGTGAAAAAGGAATCATCCTCAGATAAAAACTAGAAAGAAGCTTTGCGAGAAACTACTTTGTGACGTGGGAATTCATCTCACAAGGTTACACTGTCCTTTTCAGTGAGCAGTTTCCTAACACTGTTTCCGTGGAATCTTCAATGGGATATTTTGGAGTGCATTGAAGCTTAGGGTGACAAACGAATATCATCATATAAAAACTAGAATGAAGCTTTCTGAGAAACTGCCTTGTGATGTGTTAATTCATCAGCAAGATTTACATGATTCTTTTCATGTATCAATTTATTAGCACTTTTTTTGGGAAATCTTAGAAGGGATATTTTGGATCACACTGAAGCCTATGGTGACAAAGGAAATATCCTCAGATAAAAACCAGAAAGAAGCTTCCTGAAAAACTGCCTTGTGATGTGTGAATTCATCTCACAGAGTTACACTTTTTTCTTCATGAAGCCGTTTGCTAAGACTGTTCTTGTGGAATCGCCAAAGTGATATTTGGGAGCACATTGAGGGCTATGGTGAAAAAGGAAATATCCTCAGATAAAAACTGGAAAGAAGTTTTCTGAAGTCTGCTTTGTAATGTTTGAATTCAAGGCACAGAGTTCCACTGTTCCTTTCATGGAGAGTATGCTAACACTTTTTTCTTGGAATCTACAATGGAATATTTTGGAGCGTATTGTAACTTATGGTGACAAAGGAAATATCATCATATGAAAACTAGAAAAAGCCCTCTGAGAAACTGCTTTATGATATGTTAATTCATCTCAGAGAGATACACGATTCCTTTCATGGATCAGTTTGGTAGCACTCTTTTTGGGGAATCTGAGAAGGGATATTTTAGATGGCTGTGGAGCCTAAGGTGGAGCCTATGGTGACTAAGGAAATATCCTCAGATAAAAACTAGAGAGAAGTTTTCTGAGAAAGTTCTTTGGCTTGTGTGAATTCATCTCACAGATATACACCTTTCTTTTCGTGAAGCAGTTTGCAAACACTGTTTTCATGGAATCTGCAAAGGGATATTTTTGGACACGTTGAGGCCTATGGTGAAAATGGAAGTATCCTCAGATAAAACTAGAGAGAAGCTTTCTGAGAAACTGCATTGTGATGGGTGAATTCATCTCACAGAGCTATGCCATGCTTTTCTTTGAGCCTTTTGATAACACAGTTTTCATGGAGTCTGCAGTAGGATATTTGGGAGTGCAGCAAAGTATTTGGTGACAAAGAAAATATCCTCATAGAAAAACCACAAAGAAGCTTTCTGGATAACCACTTTTGATGTGATAATTTATCTCAAAGAGTTACACAATTCTTTTCATGGATCAGTTTGGTAGCACTGTTTTTGGGGAACCAGAGAAGGGGTATTTTGGATCGCATAGAAGCCTAAGGTGTCCAAGGAAATATCATCAGATAAAAACTAGAAAGGAGATTTCTGAGAAAATTCTTTGTCAGATGTGAATTCATCTCACAGAGTTAGCCATTCTTTACAAGGAGCAGTTTGCTAACACTGTTTTCGTAGAATATGTAAAGGGAGATTTTTGAGGGCATGGATGCCTATGGTGAAAAAGGAAATATCTTCAGATAAAAACTAGAAAGAAGCTTTCTGAGAAGGTACTTTGTGATGGGAGAATTCATCTCACAGAGCTACATTGTGCTTTTCTTTGAGCCGTTTGATAACACTGTTTTTGTGGAGTCTGCAATAGGATATTTTGGAGTGCTTTGAAGCCTATTGTGACAAAGGAAACATCTTCAGAAAAAAAGTTAAACAAAGCTTTCTGAGAAATTGCTTTTCATTGTGTGAATTCATCTCACAGCGTTACACTGTTCTGTTCATTGATCAGTTTGCTAACACTATTTTCTTGGAATTTGCAATGGGATATTTCAGAATACATTGAAGTTTATGGTGACAAAGGAAATATTCTGAGACAAAAACTAGAAAGAAGCTTTCTGAGGAACTGCTTTGTGATTATTGAAATCATCTCACAAAGTTACACTTTTCTTTTCATGGAGCAGTTTGGTAGACCTGTTATTGGGGAATCTAAGAAGGGATATTTTGGATCACATTGAAGCCTATGGTATCAAAGGAAATATTCTCAGATTAAAACTAGAAAGAAGCTTTCAGAGAAACTTCTTTGTGATGTGTGTATTCATCTCAGAGAGTTACACTGTTGTTTCATTGAGCAGTTTGCTAACACTGTTTTCTAGGAATCTGCAATGGGATACTTTGGAGTGCATTGAAGCTTGTGGTGACAAAGGAAATGTATTCATATAAAAACTACAAAGAAGTTTTCTGAGAAACCACTTTGTGATGTGTTAATTCATCTTTCAGAGTTACACAATTCTTTTCATGGATCAATTTTTTAGCACTGTTTTTGCGAATCTGAGTAGGGATATTTTTGATATCATTGAAGCCCAGGGTGTCAGTAAATTATCCTCAGATAAAAACTAGAAAGAAGCTTTCTGAGAAAGGCTTTGTTGATGTGTGAATTCATCTCACAGAGTTACACCTTGGTTTCCATGGAGCAGTTTGCTAACACTGTTTTTGTGGAATCTTCAAAGGAATACTTGGGACCGCATTGAGATCTATAGTGAAAAAAGAATTATTCTCAGATAAAAACTAGAAAGAAACTTTGTGAGAAACTGCTTTGTGATGTGTGTATTTATCTAACAGAGTATCACCTTTCTGTTCATGGAGCAGATTGTTAACACAGTTTCCGTGGAATCTGCAAAGGGATGTTTGGGAGTGCATTGAAGCCCATGGTGAAAAAGGAAATATGCTCATAGAAAAAGTAGAAAGAAACTTTCTGAGAAACTGATTCATGATGTGTGATTTCAACTTACAGATTTACACTGTTAAGTTCATTGAGCCATTTGATAACACTCTTTTCCTGGAGGCTACAATGGGATATTTTGGAGTGCATTGACACTTATGGTGATGAAGGAAATATCCTCATATAAAAACTACAAATAAGCTTTCTGAGAAAACTCTTTGTGATGTGTTAATTCATCTGACAGAGTTACACAATTCTCTTCATGGATCAACTATTGGGGAATCTAAGAAGGGATATTTTGGATTGCATTGAAGCCTATGGTGACAAAGGAGATATCCTCAGATAAAAACTAGAAAGAATCTTTCTGAGAAAGTTCTTAGTGATGTTTGATTTCATGTCACAGATTAACACCTTTCTATTCATGAAGCTGTTTTCTTTGAATCTGTTGAGGGATATTTGGGAGAGCATTGAGGCCTATAGTGAAAAAGGAAATATCTTCAGTTGAAAACCAAAAAGAAGCATTCTAAGAGAGTGCTTTATTCTAAGAAAGTGCTTAGAAAGCATTCTAAGAAAGTGCATTCTAAGAAAGTGCTTGAGAAGCATTCTAAGAAAGTGCTAAGAAAGTGCAAAAAGAAGCATTCTAAGAAGTGCTAAGAAAGTTGTGTCTTTTCATCTCACAGAGTTACACCATTCTCTTCATGGAGCAGTTTGCTAACACTGTTATCGTGGAATCTGCGAAGGGATTTTTGGGAGCGATTTGATGCCTATTGTGAAAAAGCAAATATCCTCAGATAAAAACTAAACAGATGGTTTCTCAGAAACTGATTTGTGATGCATGAATTCATCTCACAGAGTTACACTGTTCTTTTCATGGAGCAGTTGCTAACACTGTTTACTTCAAATCTGCAATAGGATATTTCAGAGCACATTGAAGCTTTTGGTGACAAAGAAAATATCCTCACATAAAAACTGGAATGAAGTTTTCTGAGAAAGTGCTTTTTGATGTCTTAATTCATTTCACGGAATTACATGATTCTTTTCATGGATCAGTTTGGGAGCACTCTTTTTCAGGAATCTGAGAAGGGATATTTGGGATCACATTGATGCCTGTGGTGACAAAGGAAATATCCTCAGATAAAAACTAGAAAGGATCTTTCCGAGAGAGTGCTTTGTGATATGTGAATTCATCTCACAGTGTTACACCATTTTTTCCATGGAGTAGTTTGCTAACACTGTTTTCGTGGATTCTGCAAAGGGATATTTGGGAGTGCATAGAGGATTCTGGTGATAAAGGAATTATACACGGATAAAAACCAAAAATAAGATTTCTGTGAAACTGCTTTGTGATGTGTGAATTCATCTCACAGAGTAACATCGTACTTTTCATTGAGAAGTTTGCTAACACTTCTTACATGGAATCTGCAATGGGATATTTGTGAGTGCAATGAGGCCTATGGTGAAAAGTAAAATATCCTCAGGCAAAAAATAGAAAGAAGCTTTCATAGAAAGTGCTTTCTTATTTGTGAATTCATATCACAGAATTACATGATCCTTTTCATGAAGCAATTTGTTAACACTGTTTTCGTGGAAACTGCAAGTGGATATTTGGGAGCGTGTTAATGCCTCTGGTGATAAAGGAAATATCCTCAGACAAAAACTAGAAAGACGTTATCTGAGAAACTTCTTTGTGATGTGTGAATTCATCCTATAGAGTTGTACCATTCTGTTCATTGAGCAGTTTGATTAAAATGTTTTCATGAAATCTGCAATAGGATATTTGGGAGCACATTGAAGCCTATGGTGACAAAGGAAATATCCTCAGATGAAAACCAAAAAGAAGCTTTCTGTGAAATGCTTTGGGAGGTGTGAATTCAGATTTAAACTTTCGTTTCATGGAGCAGTTTGTTAACACTGTTTTCGTGTAATCTGCAAAGGGTTATCTGGGAGCACATTGAGGCCTTTAGTGAAAAAGGAAACATCCTCAGATAAAAACTAGAAAGAAGCTTTCTGAGAAACTGCTTTGTGATGTGTGAGTTCATCTTACAGAGTTATACCATTCTTTTCACTGGGCAGTTTGATCACACTTTTTTCATGGAATCTGCAATAGGATATTTCGAAGCACATTGAAGCCTAGGTGACAAAGAAAATATCCTCTGACAAAAACCAAAAGGAAGCTTTCTGTTAAACAGCTTTCTTATGTGTGACTCCATCTCACAGAGTTACACCATTCTTTTCATTGAGAAGTTTGCTAACACTTTATTCATTGGATCTGCCATGGGATATTCAGGAGCGCCTTAAAGAATATGGTGAAAAAGGAAATATCCTCAGATAAAAACTAGAAAGAAAGTTTCTGAGAAACAGTTTTGTGATGTGTGAATTCATCTTACAGAGATACACTGTTCTTTTCATGGATCAGTTTGGTAGCACTGTTTTTGGGGAGTCAGAGAAGGGATATTTTACATGACATTGTAGCCTATGGTGACAAAGGAAATATCCTCAGATTAAAAACTAGAATGAAGCCCTCTGAGAAACTGCTTTGTGATATATTATTTTACCTCACCACCTCACTGAGTTACACTGTGATTTTCATTGAGTAGTTTGATAACACTGTTTTCTTGGAATCTGCAATGGGATATTTTGGAGCACCTTGAAGCTTATGGTGACAAAGGAAATATTCTCATGTAAAATCTAGAAAGAAGTGTTCTGAGAAACTGATTTGTGATGTGTTAATTCACTTCACAGAGTTGCAAGTTTCTTTTCATGGAACAGTTTGGTGGTACTATTTATGAGAAATCTCGGAATGGATATTTGGGATCGCATTGAAGTATATGGCAACAAAGGAAACATCTTCAAGTGAAAACTAGAAATAAGCTCTCTGAGAAAGTTCTTTGTGAAGTGTCAATTCTTCTTTACAGAATCACACCTGCCTTTTCATAGAGAAGTTTTCTAACACTGTTTTCATGGAATCTGCAAAGTGGTATTTGGGAGCACATTGAGGCCTATACTGAAAAAGGTAATATCCTCAGATAAAAACTAGAAAGAAGCTTTCTGAGAAACTGCTTTGTGATGTGTGAGTTCATCCGACAGGTTACACCATTCTTTTCATTGAGCAATTTGGTAATACTGTTTTCATGGAATCTGCAATAGGATATTTAGGAGTACTTTGAAGCTTGTGGTGACAAAGAAAATATCCTCAGATAAAAACCAAAATAAGCTTTCTGTGAAACTGCTTTGTGATGTGTCTATTCATCTCACAGAGTTACAATGTACTTTTCATTGAGAAATTTGTTAACAATTTTTTTGTGAAATCTGCAAAGGGATAATTGGTAGCGCATTGAGAAATATGGTGAAAAAGTAAATATCCTCAGATAAATACTAGAAAGAAGCTTTCTGAGAAAGAGCTTTGTGATGTGTGAATTCATCTCACAGAGATACACCATTCATTTCTTGGATCAGTGTCATTGCACTGTTTTTGGGGAATCTGAGAAGGGATATTTTTGATCGCTTTGAATCCTACGATGACAAAAGAAATATCCTTAGATTAAAAATTAGAAAGAGGCTTTCTGAGAGAGTTCTTTATGATGTCTGAATTCATCTCACAGAGTTACACCTTCATTTTCATGGAACAGTTTGCTAACACTGTTTTCGTTTAATCTGCAATAGGATATTTGGAAGCATAATGAAGCCTATGGTGACAAACTAATTATCCTCTGAAAAAACTAAAAGTACCTTTCTGTAAAATTGCTTTGTGAGGTGTGAATTCATCTAACAGAGTTACATTGTTCTTTTCATTGAGAAGTTTGCTAACAATTTTTTCGTGGAAACTACAATGGGATATTCGGGAGCACATTGACGAATATGGGAAAAAGGGAATTTAATCCGATATAAACTAGAAAGAAGCTTTCTGAGAAACTGCTTTGTGATGTGTGAGTTCATCTTACAGAGTTATACCATTCTTTTCATTGGACAGTTTGATAACACTTTTTTCATGGAATCTGCAATAGGATAATTCGGAGCACATTGAAGCCTATGGTGACAAAGGAAATATCCTCTGATAAAAAAACAAAAGGAAGTTTCTGTTAAACTACTTTGTGATGTGTGAATTCATCTCTCAGAATTGCACCCTTCATTTCATTGAGAAGTTTGCTAACCCTTTTCCTGTGGGACCTGCCATGGGATATTCAGGAGCGCGTTGAAGAATATGGTGGAAAAGGAAATATCCTCAGATAAACACTAGAAAGAAACTTTCTGAGAAACAACTTTGTGATATGTGAATTTATTTTGCAGAGATACACTATTCTTTTCATGGATCAGTTTGGTAGCACAGTTTCTGGGGAGTCAGAGTAGGGATAGTATAAATGTCATTGAAGCCTATGGTGACAAAGGAAATATGCTCAGATAAAAACTAGAATGAAGCCCTCTGAGAAACTGCTTTGTGATATGTGATTTTATCTCACTGAGTTACACCATTCTTTTCATTGAATAGTTTGATAACACTGTTTTCTTGGAATCTGCAATGGCATATTTTGGGGCACATTGAAGTTTACAGTGACAAAGGAAACATCCTCATGTAAAATCTAGAAAGAAACGTTCTGAGAAACAGATTTGTGATGTATTAATTCATTTCACAGAGCTACAAGTTTCTTTTCAGAGAACAGTTTGGTAGTACTGTTTATGGGGAATCTCAGAATGGATATTTGGGATCGCATTGAAGCATACGGTGACAAAGGAAACATCCTCAACTAAAAGTTAGAAATAAGCTCTCTGAAAAAGTTCTTTGTGAAGTGTCAATTCCTCTTCAAAGAATTACACCTGCCTTTTCATGGAGAAGTTTGCTAACACTGTTTTCGTGGAATCTGCACAGTGGTATTTGAGAGCGCATTGAGGCGTATAGTGAAAAAGGAAATATCCTCAGATAAAAACTAGAAAGAAACTTTATGAGAAACTGCTTTTTGATGTGTGAGTTCATCTGACAGATTGCACTGTTCTTTTAATTGAGCAATTTGATAACACTGCTTTCTTGGAATCTGCAATAGGATATTTGGGAGCGCATTGAAGACTTTGGTGACAAAGAAATTATCCTCACATGAAAACCAAAAAGAAGCTTTCTGTGAAACTGCCTTATAATGTGTGAATTCATCTCATAGATTTACACTGTTCTTTTCATTGAGCAGTTTGCTAACACTGTTTTCTTCGCATCTGCAATGGGATATTTCACAGTACATTGATAGTGATGGTGATAAAGGAAATATCCTCAGACAAAAACAAGTTCTGAGAAACTGCCTTGTGATTTGTGAATTCATCTCACACATTTACACCATACTTTTCATGGAACAGTTTGGTAGCACTGTTTTTGGGGAATCTGAGAAGGTATATTTTGGATCACTTTGAAACCTATGCAGTAAAAGGAAATATCCTCAGTTAAAAACTAGGAAGAAGCTTTCTGAGAAACTGTTTTGTAATGTGTGAATTCATCTCTCAAAGTTACACCTTTCTTTTCATTGAACTGATTGGTAACATTGTTTTTGTGGAATATGCAATGGGCTACTTGGGAGCACATTGAGGCCTATTGTGAAAAAGGAAATATCCTCAGACAATAATTAGAGAGATGCTTCCTGAGAAATATCTTTGTGATTTGTGAATTCATCTCACGGAGTTACACCTTTGTTTTCATCGAGAAGTTTGGTAGCACTGTTTTCAGGGAATCTGAGAAGAGGTATTTTGAATGACATTGAAGCCTATGGAGAAAAAGGAAATATCCTCAGATAAAAAATATAAAGAAGGTCTCTGAGAGACTGCTTTGTGATGTCTGAATTTATTTCAAGAGTTTCATGATTCTTTTCATGGATCAGCTTGGTAGCACTGTTTTTGGGGTAACTGAGAAGGGATATTTGGGATTGCATTGAAGCCTATAGTGACAAAGGATATATCCTCAGATAAAAACTAGAAAGAAGTTTTCTGAGAAAGTTCTTTGTGATGTGTGAATTCATCTCACAGAAGAACACCTTTCTTTTCATGGAGCTATTTGCTAACACTGTTTTCATGGAATCTGCAAAGGGATATATGGGAGTGCAATAGGCCTGTAGTGAAAAAGGAAATATCCTCAGATAAAAACAAGAAAGAAGTTCTCTGAGAAACTGCACTTTGACTTGTGAATTCATCTTACAGAGTTACAGCATTCTTTTCCTTCAGCTGTTTGGTAACACTGTTTTCGTGCAATGTGCAATAGGATATTTGAGAGCACATTGAAGCCTATAGTGACAAAGGTAGTATCCTCAGGTAAAAATGTAAAGAATCCTTCTGAGAAACCACTTTGTGATTTTGAATTCTTCTCACAGAGTTACATGACTCTTTTAATGGATCATTTTTGTAGCACTGTTTTTGGGGAATCTGAGAAGAGATATTTTGGATCACATTGAAGCCTATGGTAACAAGGAAATATCCTCAGATAAAAACTGGAAAGAAGCTTTATGAGAAACTTCTTTACATTGTGTGAATTAATCTCATTGAGTTACACCTGTCTTTTAATGGAGTAGTTTGCTAAACTGTTTTTGTGTAATCAGCGAAGGGATATTCCCAAGCACGTTGAGGCCCATGGTGAAGAAAGGAATATCCTCCAAGAAAAAGTAGAAGGAAGCATTCTGAGAAACTGTTTTGTGATGTGTGAATTCATCTTGGCGTGTTACACTGTTCTTTTCATTGAGGAGTTTGCTCACACTGTTTTCATGGAATCTGCAATGGGATATTTCAGAGCACATGGAAACCTATGGTGACATAGGAAAATCCTCACATAAAAAGTAGAAAGAAGCTTTCTGAGAAACGGCTTATGATGTGTTAATTCATTTCACAGAGTTACAAGATTCTTTTCATGGATCAGTTTGGTAGCACTGCTTTTTGGGAATCTGAGAAGGGATATTTTGGATAGCATTAAAGCCTATGTTAACAAAGGAAATATTCTCTGATAAAAACTAGAAAGGAGCTTTCTGAGAAAGTTCTTTGTAATGTTTGAATTCAACTCACAGAGTTACACCTTTCCTTTCTTGGAAAAGTTTGCTAACACTGTTTTCATGGAATCTACAAAGGGATATTTGGGAGCACACTGAGGCCTATGGTGAAAAAGTAACTATCCTCAGATAAAAAAGAAGAAAGAAGCTTTCTGAGAAACAGGTTTGTGATGTTTGAATTCATCTCACAGAGTTACACTGTTCTCTCCATTGAGCAGTTTGCTAACACTGGTTTCTTGGAATCTGCAATGTGACATTTTGGAGCACACTGAAGCTGATGGTGACAAAAGATATGTCCTCATAGAAAATATAAAAGACGGTTTCTGTGAAACTGCTTTCTGATTTGTGAATTCATCTCATGGAGTTACAGCATTTTTTTATGGATCAGTTTAGTAGAACTGTTTTTGGGGAATCTGAGAAGGGATATTTAGCATCACATTGATGCCTATGGTGACAAAGGAAATATCCTCAGATAAAAACTAAAAAGAAGCTTTCTGAGAAAATACTGTGTGATGTGTGAATTCGTCTTGTGAGACAGATTTACACTGTTCTTTCATTGAGCAGTTTGCTAACACTGTTTTCTTGGATTCTGCAATGAGATATTTCAGAACCCATTGTAGCTTATGGTGACAGAGCATATATCCTCAGACAAAAGTTAGAAATAAGCTTTCTGAGAAAATTCTTTGTTTTTTTGGAATTCATCTCACAGAGTTACACGATTCTTTTCACGGAGTTGTTCGGTAGCACAGTTTTTGGGTAATCTGAGAATGGATATTTTGGACCGTATTGAAGCCTATGATGACAAAAGAAATATCCTTAGATAAAAAGTACAAAGAAGCTTTCTGTGACAGCTTTCTGTGGTGTGTGAATTCATTTCACAAAGTTGCAGCTTCCTTTTCACCGAGAAGTTTGCTAATACTGTTTTCGTGCAATCAGCAAAGCCATGTTTGGGAGCTCATTGAGGCCTATAGTGTAAAAGGAAATATCCTCCAATAGCAACTAGAAAGAAGCTTTCTGAGAAACTGCTTTGTGATGTGTTAATTCATCTTACTGTGTTACACCATTCTTTTCATTGAGCAGTTTGATAACACTGTTTTCCTAGAGTATGCAATAGGATATTTCAGAGTACATTGAAGCCTATTTGACAAAGGAAATATCCTAAGATAAAACTAGAAAGAAGTTTTCTGAGAAACTGCTTTGTGACTGGTTAATTCAGATCTCAATGTTATATGGTACTTTTCATGGAGCAGTTCGGTAGCACTGGTTTTGGGGTATCTGAGAAGGGATAATATGGATTGCATTGAAGCCTATGGTGACAACGGAAATATCTGCAGACAATAACTAGAAAGAAGCTTTCTGTACAAGTGCTTTGTAATGTGTGAATTCATCTCACAGAATTACACTTTTCTTTTCATTGAGCAGCTTAATAACACTGTTTTCATGGAAGCTGCAAAGGGATATTTGGAAGCATATTGGAACCTACAGTGAAAAATGAAATATCCTCAGATAAAAACTGGAAAGACGACTGCTGAGAAACTCCTTTGTGACGTGTGAATTCATCTCACAGAGTTAAACCTTTCTTTTCTTTGTGCTGTTTGATAACACTGGTTTCGTGGAATCTTCAAGGGGATATTTGGGAGTGCATTGAATCCTATGGTAACACAGGATATATACTCAGATAAACACAAAAGAAGCTTTATGAGAAACTCCTTTGGAATGTGTGCCTTCATCTAACAGTGTTACACGGTTGTATGCATGGAGCAGTTTGCTAACTCTGATTTCGTGGAATCTGGAACAGGATATTTGGGAGCACACTGAAGTCTATGGTCACAAAGGAAATATCCTCAGATGAAAACAAGAAAGAAGCTTTCTGAGGAAATTATTTGTGATGAACGAATTCATCTCACAGAGGTAAACCTTACTTTCCATGGAGAAATTTGCTAACATTGCCTTCCTGGTATCTGCTAAGTGATAATTTGGATCACATTGAAGCCTATGGTTAAAAAGGAAATATCCTCAGATAAAAACTAGAAAGAAGAAGTTTTCTGATAAACTACTTTGTGATGAGGGAATTCATCTCACAAAGTTACACAACTCTTTTCATTGAGCAGTTTGATAACACTGTTTTCTTCGAATCTGCATTGGCATATTTCAGAGTGGACAGAAGCTTGTGGTGACAGAGGAAATATCCTCATATAAAAACTAGAAAGAAGATTTCTGAGAAACCACTTTGTGATATGTTAATTCATCTCATATTTTAATTCATGTGGTAAATGATCTGTTTGGTAACACTACTTTTGGGGAAAATGAGAAGTGATATTTTGGATCCCATTGAAGCTATGTTGATATAGTAAATAACCTCAGATAAAAAGTAGAAAGAAGCTTTTTAAGAAACTCCTTTGTGATGTGTGAACTCATCTAACAGAATTACATGATTATTTTATTGGAACAGTTTACCAACACTGTTTTCATGGAATCTGCAATAGGATATTTGAGAGCACATTGAAACCTATGGTGATAAGGGAAACATCCTCAGATACAAACCAAAAAGAAGCTTTCTGAGAAACTACTTTGTGATGTGTGAATTCATTTCACAGATTTACACCTTTCCTTTCATGGGGCCATTTGCTAGCACTATTTTCATGGAATCCACAAAGGGATATTCTTGAGCACATTGAGGTCTGTGGTGAAAAAGTATATATCCTCAGAAAAAAACTAGAAAGAAACTTTCTGAGTAACTGCTTTGTGAGGTGTGAATTCATCTCACATAGCTACACTTTTCCTTTCATTGAGCAGTTTTGTAGCACTGTTTTTCGGGAATCTGAGAAGTGATACATTGGATGACATTGAAGTCTATGGTGACAAAGGAAATATACTTACACAAAAACCAAAAAGAAGATTTTTGAGAAACTGCTTTGTGATTCCTGATTTCATGTCACAGACTTATACCTTTTTATTCATGGATCCGTTTGCTAGCACTTTTTTTCGTGGAATCTGCAATGGGGTATTTGGGAGGACTTGGAGGAATATAGTGAAAAAGGAAATATCCTTAGATAAAAACTAGAAAGAAGCTTTCAGAGAAACTTCTTTGTGATGTGTGAATTCATCTCACAGAGTTACACCATTCTTTTCATGGAGCAGTTTGGTAGGCCTGTTTTGGGGAATCTGAGAAGGAACATTTTGGATCACATTGAAGCCTAAGGTGACAAAGGAAATATCCTCAGATAAAAACTAGAAAGAACCTTTCTGAGAAACTGTTTTGTGATATGCGAATTCAATCACACAGTCACAAGATTCTTTTCTTGGAGCAGTTTTTAACACCGTTTTTTGTGGAATCTGCAATAGAATAGTTGGAAGTACATTGAAGCCTATGGTGACAAAGGAAACATCTTCAGACAAAAACCAAAAAGAAGCTTTCTGAGAAACCAGTTTGTGGTGTGTGAATTAATCTCACAGATTTACACCTTTCTTTTCTTGGAGCAGTTTGCTAGCACTGATTTCGTGGAACCCACAAAGGGATATTCGAGAATGCATTGAGGCCTATGGTGAAAAAGGAAATATCCTCAGACAAAAAGTAGAAAGAAGATTTCTGAGAAACTGCTTTGTGATTTTTGAATTCATCTCACAGAGTTACATAATTCTGTTAATGGAGCTGTTTGGTAGCACTGCTTTTGGGGAATGTTAGAAGGGATAATTTGGATCATGTTGAAGTCTACGGTGACAAAGGAAATATCCTCAGATAAAAACTAGGAAGAAGCTTTCTGAGAAACTGCTTTGTGATGTGTGAGTTGATATCACAGAGTTACACCTTTCTTTTCATTGAACAGTTTGGTAACACTGTTTTTAGGGACTCTGTAAAGGGATTTTCAGGAGATCATATATGCCTCTGGTGAAAAAAGGAAATATCTTCAGATAAAAACTGGACAGAAGGTTTTTGAGAAGCTGTTTCATTAGGTGTATATTCACCATATAAAGATAAGCCATTTTGTTCATTGAGAAGTTTGGCATTACTGTTTTTGTGGTGTCTGAGAAGGGATATTTGGGAGTGCATTGTGGCTGATGGTTTAAAAGTAAATATCCAAAGATAAAAGTAGAAAAGAGCTTTCTGAGAAATTTCTTTGTGATGGGTGAATTCATCTCCTAGAGGTAAACCATTCTTTTCATTGAGCAGTTTGGTAACCCTGTTTTAGTAGAATCTACAAAGGGGTATTCGGAGAACAGAGAAGCCTATGGTGAAAAAGGAAATACCCTCAGAAAAAAGTCAGAAAGAAGCTTTCTGAGAGACTTTTTTGTGATGGTTGAATTCATCTCACAGAGTTATTTCTTTCCTTTCTTTGAGCAATTTGGTAACACTGTTTTTGTGGAATATGCAAAGGGATATTCGGGAGAGGATACATGCCAAGGTTGAAACAGGTAATATCTTCAGGTAAAAACTGGAGAGACAGTTTCTGATAACTCCTGTGTGATGTGTGCATTCATCTCACAGAGTAAAGCTTTCTGTTGAGATAGCAGTTCAGCATCACGGCTTTTGTGGTGTTTGAGAAGGGATATCTGAGAGCGCATGGAAGTCGATGGTGTAAAAGGAAATATCCTGAGATAAAATCTAGAAAGAAGCTTTCTGGGAAATTTCTTTATGATGGGTGAATTCTTCACACAGAGTTACACCTTTGTTTTTTTTTGAGAAGTTTGGTAGCTCTGTTTTTATGGAATCAGCAAAGGGATATTTGGGAGCCCATAGAGGCCTATGGTGAAAAAAGGAAATGCTCCAGGGAAAAACTGGAAAGAAGCTTTTGGAGAAATTCCTTTGTGATGTGTGCATTCATTTCAATGAGCTAAACATTTCTTTTGATGGAGGACTTTGGCATCACTGTTTTTGTGGTGTCTGAGAAGGGACATTTGGGAGCTCATTGAAGCCTACGGTGACAAAGGAAATATCCTCAGACAAAAACCAAAATGATGCTTTCTGAGAAACTGCTTTATGAAGTGTGAATTCATCTCACAGATTTACACTTTTCTTTTTATGAAGCATTTTGCTAACACTATTTTCGTGGAATCTGCAAAGGCATATTTGGAAGCACATTTAGGCAAATGGTGAAAAAGGAAAAATCCTCAGACAAAAACTAAAAAGAAGCTTTCTGAGAAACTGTTTTGTGATTTGTGAATTCATCTCACAGAGGTACACGATTCTTTTCATGGAGCAGTTTTTTTAGCACTGTTTTGGGGGAATCTGAGAAGGAATATTTTGGATCACGTTGAAGCCTAGGGTGACAAAGGAAATATCCTCAGATAAAATCTAGAAAGAAACTTTCTGAGAAACTTCTTTGTGATGTGTGAATTCATCTCACACAGTTACAGCATTCTTTTCATTGAGAAGTTTGCTGACACTTTTTTCATGGAATCTGTGATGGGATATTCTGGAGCACAATGAAGACTATGGGGAAAAAGGAAATATCCTCATATAAAAACTAGAAAGAAACTTTCTGAGAGACTGTTTTGTTATGCTTGAATTCATCTCACAGGGTTAAATCTTTCTTTTCATTAAGCAGTTTGCTAACACTGTTATTGTGGGATATGCAAAGGGATATTCTGGAGCAGATACAGGCTAAGTTTGAAACAGGTAATATCTTCAGGTAACAACCGGAGAGAAAGTATCTGATAACTTCTTTATGAAGTGTGCATTCATCTCACAGAAGTAAAGCTTTCTGCTGAGAGAGCAGTTTGGCATCACTGTTTTTGTGGTGTCTGAGAAGGGATATTTGGAAGAGCATGGAAGCCAATGGTGTAAAAGGAGATATCCTGAGATAAAAAGTAGAAAGATTTCTGAGAAATTTCTTTGTGATGGGTGAATTCATCACACAGATTAAACTTTTGTTTTCTTTGAGCAGTTTGGTAGCACTGTTTTTATGGAAACTGCAAAGGGATATTTGGGAGCCCATAGAGACCTAAGGTGAATAAAGACAATTCTCCAGGTACAAACTGGAGAGAAGCTTTTGGATATACTCCTATGTGATGTGTGCATTCATCTCAAAGAGCTAAACATTTCTGTTGAGGGAGTACTTTGGTATCACTGTTTTTGTGGTGACTGAGATGGGATATTTGGGAGTGCGTTGAAGCCTATGGTGACAAAGGAAATATCCTCAGACAAAATACAAAAAGATACTTTCTGAGAAACTGCTTTGCCATGTGTGATTTTATCTCACAAATTTACACCTTTGTTTCCATGACCTTTTTGCTAACACTATTTTTGCGTAATCTGCAAAGGGATATTCACAAGCACAATGAGGCAAACGGTGAAAAAGGAAATATCATCAGACAAAAACTAGAAAATTCTTTCTGAGAAACTGAGTTGTGGTGGGGTAATTCATCTCACAGAGTTACAAGATTGTATTCATGGATCAGTTTGGTAGCACTGTTTTGGGTTAATCTGAGTCAGGATATTCTCAATTGCTTTGAAGCTAATGGTAACAAAGGAAATATACTGATATCAAAACTAGAAAGAAGCTTTCTCAGAAACTTATTCATGATGCGTGAATTCATTTCACAGAGTTACACGTTTCTTTTCATGGAACAGATTGCTAACCCTGCTTTCATAGAATCTCTAAAGGCATATTTGGAGTGCGTTGGGTCCTAGGGAGAAAAAGGAAATATCCTCACATAGAAACTAGAAAGAGTCTTTCTGAGAAACTGCTTTGTGATGTGTGAATTCATCTCAGAGAGATACAATGTTGTTTTCATTGAGCAGTATGCTAGTACTGTTTTGTGGTAATCTGCAATAGGATATTTCGGAGCCCATTGAAGCTTTTGGTGATAAAAGCTTGGTGAATAAACTCAGATAAAAACTAGAAAGAAGATTTCTGAGAAACTGGTTTGTGATTTGTGAATTCATCTCACAGAGTTACACCGTTCTTTTCATTGAGCAGTTTGAAAACACTGTATTTGTCGAATCTGCAGTAGAATATTAGGGAGCGCATTGAAGCCTATGGTGGCAAAGGAGATATCCTCAGAAAAAAACTAAAAAGAAGCTTTCTGAGAAACTGCTTTGTGATATGTGAATTCATCTCAGAGTTACATGATCTTTTTAATGGAGCAGTTTGGTAGCACTGTTTTTGGCTAATCTGAGAAGTGATATTTTGGATTGCATGGAAGCCTATGGTGACAAAAGGAAATATTCGCAGACAAAAACCAGAAAGAAGCTTTCTGAGAAACCTCCTTGTGATGCGTGAATTCACCTCACAGTAATACACGACTATTTTCATGGAGCAGTTTGCAGCACTGTTTTTGGGGAATCTGAGAAGGGATATTTTGGATCTCATAGAAGCCTAGTTTATCAAAGGATATATCCTCAGATACAAACTAGAAAGAAGCTCTCTGAGAAACTTCTTGTGATGTGTGAATTCACCTCACAGACTTACACCTTTCTTTTCATGGGGCAGTAGAATAACACTGTTTTCGTGGAATCTGCAAGGGATATTTTGGAGAGGATTGAAGCCTATGGTGAGAAAGGAAATATCCTCAGATAAAAACTAGAAGGAAGCCTTGTGAGAAATTGCATTGTCATGCGGGAATTCATCTCACAGTGTTACACTGTTCTTTTCATTAAGCAGTTTCCTAACACTGTTTTCTTGGAATATGCAATGGGATATTTCAGAGCGGGTTGAAGTTTATTGTAATAAAGGAAATACCCTCATATAAAAACTAGAAGGAAGCTTTCTGAGAAACTGCTTTGAGATGTGTGAATTCATCTCACAGAATTACACAGTTCTGTTCATGGAACAGTTTCTGAATCCTGCTTTCATGGAATCTGCAATGGGATATTTCAGAGCACATTGAAATTTATAGTGCAAAAGAAAGTAACCTCAGACAAAAACTAGAAAAAAGCTTTCTGAGAAACTGCTTTGTGATTTGTGAATTCATCTCACAGAGCTACATGATTCTTTTCATGGAGAAGTTTGCTAAAACTGGTTACGTGGAATCATCAAAGAGATATATGGAAGTGCATGAGGCCTATGGTGAAAAAGGAAATATCCTCATATAAGCACTAGAAAGAAGCTTTCAGGGAAAATGATTTGTCATGTGTGAATTCATCTCACAGTGTTACACTGTTCATTCTACAGAGCAGTTAGGTAAAACTGTTTTTTTGGACTCTTCAATGTGGTAATTTTAGCACATTGAAGCTTATGGTGACAAACGAAATATCCTCATATAAAAACTAGAAAGAAGCTTTCTGAGAAATGGCTTTGTGATGTGTTAATTCATCTCACAGAGTTACACAATGCTTTTCATGGATCAGTTTGGCAGCACTGACTTTGGGGAATCTTAGAAGGGATATTTTGGAGCACATTGAAGCCTATGGTGACAATGAAAATATCCTGAGATAAAAGCTATACAGAAGATTTCTTAGAAACTTCCCTGTGGTATGGGAATTCATCTCACTGTGTTACACCTTTGCTTTTATAGAGCAGTTTGCTAACACAGTTTTCGTGGAATCTGCAAAGGTTTATTTGGGAACACATTGAGGCGTATGGTGAAAAAGGAAATATCCTCAGATAAAAACAAGAAAGAAGCTTTCTGGTAAACTGCATTGTGATTTGTGAATTCATCTCAAAGAGTTACACTGTTCTTGTCATTTAACAGTCTGCTAACACTGTTTTCTTGGAATCTGCAATGGGATATTTTGGAGCACTTTGAAGTTTATGGTGTCAAAGTAAATATCTTCATATAGAAAATAGAAAGAAGCTTTCTCAGAAACTGCTTTGTGACGTGTTAATTCATCTCACAGAGTGACATGATTCTTTTCATGGATCAGTTTGGTAGCACTGTCATTGTGGAAACCAAGAAGGGATATTTTTTGTCACATTGAAGCCCTTGGTGCCTAAGGAAATATCCTCAGATAAAAACTACCAAGAAGCTTTCTGAGAAATTTTCTTTTAAATGTGTGAATTCATCTTACAGGTTTACATCTTTTTTCATGGAGCTGTTTGCTAACACTGTTTTTATGGAATCTGCAAAGGGAAATTTGGGAGTGCCTTATGGCCTAGAGTGAAAAAGGAAATATCCTCAGATAAAAATTAGAAGGAAACTTTCTGTGAAACTGCTTTGTGATGTGTGAATTCATCTGACAGAACTATGCCATTCTTTCATTGAGCCGTTTGATCACACTTTTTCATGGAATCTGCATTGAAGTCTATGATGACAAAGGAAATATCCTCACATGAAAACCGAAAAGAAGTTTTCTGAGAAACTACTTTGTGTTGTGTCAATTCATCTCACAGTGTTACACTGTTATTTTCATTGCAGTTTGCTAACACTGTTTTCTTGGAATCTGCAATGGTTTATTTTGGAGAGCATTGAAGATTACAGTGACAAAGGAAATATCCTCAGACAAAAATTAGAAAGATTCTTTCTGAGAAACTGCTTTGTGAATTGTGATTTCATCTCAGAATTTCATGACTCTTTTCATGGAGCAGTATGTTAGCACTGTTTTTGTGGAATCTGATGAGGGACATTGTGGATCACATTGAAGTCTATGGTGACAAAGGAAATATCTTCATATAAAACTAGAAAGAAGCTTTCTGGGAAACTGTATTGAGATGTTTTAATTCATCTGACAGCATTACACAATTCTTTTCATGGATCAGTCTGGTAGCACTCTTTTGGGGGATCTGAGAAAGGATATTTTGTACCGCATTGAAGCCTATGGTGACAAAGGAAATATCCTCAGCCAACAACTAGAAAGAAGCTTTCTGAGAAAATTGTCTAGGATGTGTGAATTCATCTCACCGAGTTACACCATTCTTTTCATGGTGGAGTTTTGTAACACTGTTTTGTGGAATCTGCAAAGGGATATTTGGGAGTGCTTTAAGGCCTACCATGAAAAATGAAATATTCTCATAGAAAAACCAAAAAGAAGCTTCCTGAGAAACTGCTTTGAGATGTGTGAATTTATCTCACAGAACTATGACATTCCATTCATTGAGCAGCATGATAACACTTTTTTCGTGGAATGTGCAATAGGATATTTAGGAGTGCATTGAAGCCTATGGTGACAAAGGAAATAACCTCAGATAAAAACCAGAAAAAAGCTTTCTGAGAAACTGCTTTGTGACGATTGAATTCATCTCTCAGAGTTACACTACTCTTTCATGGAGCCTTTTGCTAACACTGGTTTTGTGGAATCTGAGAAGGGATACTTTTGATCACTTTGAAGGCCATGGTGACAAAGGATATATCCCCAGATAAAATCCAGAAAGAAGCTTTCTGCGAAACTGCTTTTTAATGTTTCAATTCATCTCACAGTGTTACAAAATTCTTTCATGGAGCCGTTTGCTAGCACTGTTTTTGTGGAATCTGAGAAGGATATTTTGGATGGCTTTGAAGCCAATGCTGACAAAGGAAACATCCTCAGATAAAAATCAGAAGGAAGATTTCTGAGAATAGCTTTGTGATTTTTGAGTTCATCTCACAGAATTACACCACTTTTTCGTGTAGCCATTGGCTAGCACTCTTTTTGTGGAATCTGGGAAGGGATATTTTTGACTGCTTTGAAGCCTATGGTAACAAAGGGAATATACTCAGATACAAACCAGAAAGAAGCCTTCTGAGAAACTACTTTGTGATGTGTGAATTCATCTCGCAAATTAACAGCACTCTTTCATGTAAGAGTTTGGTATCACTGTTTTTCTGGAATCACAGAAGTGATATCTTGGATGGCATGAATCCCATGGTGAAAAATGAAATATCTGCAGATAAAAACTGGAGAGAAGTCTTTTCAGAAACTGCTTTGTGGAGTTTGAATATATATCACAGAGTTATAACACTGCTTTCATTGAGAAGTTTGCTAATACTATATTCGCAGAATCTGCAATGAGATATACGTGAGCACACTGAGACCTGAAATATCCTCAGATTAAAACAAGAAAGAAGCTTTCTGAGAAACTGCTTTGTGATGTGTGAATTCAACTCACAGAGGTACACTACTCTTTCATGGAGCCGTTTGCTAGCACTGTTTTTGTGGCATCTGAGAAGGATATTTTGGATGACTTTGAAGCCAATGCTGACAAACAAAACATCCTCAGATAAAAAATAGAAAGAAGCTTTCTGAGAATAGCTTTGTGATTTTTGAATTCATCTCACAGAATTACACCACTCTTTTGTGTAGCCGTTGGCTAGCACTGTTTTTGTGGAATCTGAGAAGGGATATTTTTGTTCGCTTTGAAGCCTATGGTGACAAAGGAAATATTCTCAGGTGAAAACTAGAAAGAAGAATTCAGAGAACCTGCTTTGTGATGTGTGACTGCAACTCACAAAGCTACAGCACTCTTTCATGGAGAAGTTTGCTAGCACTGTTTTTGTGGAATCACAGAAGTGATATTTTGGATAGCATAGAATCTTATGGTGAGAAATGAAATATCCTCAGACAAAAACTGAACAGAAGCCTTCTCAGAAAATGCTTTTTGGTGTGTGAATTCATCTCACAGAGATACACCATTGTTTTCATTGAGAAATTTGCTAATAATATTTTTGTGGAATCTGCAGTGAGATATAAAGGAGTGCATTGAGGCCTGTGGTTAAAAAGGAAATATCCTCGAATAAAAAGAAGAAAAAAGCTTTCTGAGAAACTACTTTGTGATGTGTGAATTCATCTCACAGTGTTACACAACCCTTTAATGGAGCAGTTTGCTAGCACTGTTTTTGTGTAATCTGAGAAGGGATATTTTGGAATATCCTCAGATAAAAATTAGAAAGGAGACTTGTGACAAACTGCTCTGTGATGTGTGAATTCATCTCACAGAGGTACACTACTGCTTTATGGAGCCGATTGCTAGCACTGTTTTTGTGGAATCTGACAGGGGATATTTTGGATTGCTTTGAAGCCTATGTTGACAATAGACGTATCCTCTGATAAAAACTAAAAAGAAGCTTTCTGGAAAACTGCTTTGGGACGTGTGAATTCATCTCACAAATTAACAACGCTCTTTCATGGAATAGTTTGGTAGCGCTCTTTTGGTGGAATCACAGAAGTGATACCTTGGATAGCATTGAATCCCTTGGTGAATAATCAAACATCCTCAATTAAAAACTGGAGAGAAGCCTTCTCAGAAACTGTTTTGTGGTGTGTGAATTCATCATACAGAGTTACAACACTGCTTTCATTGAGAAGTTTGTTGACACTGCTTTTGCAGAATCTGCAGTGAGATATATGGGATATCTGAGGCCTGAAATATCCTCAGATAAAAACAAGAAAGAGAGGGCGGAGCAAGATGGCTGAATAGGAACAGCTCCAGTCTCCAACTCCCAGCGTGAGCGACACAGAAGATCGGTGATTTCTGCATTTTCAACTGAGGTACAGGGGTCATCTCACTAGGGAGTGCCGGACAATCGGTGCTGGTCAGCTGCTGCAGCCTGACCAGCGAGAGCTGAAGCAGGGCGAGGCATCGCCTCACCTGGAAGTGCAAGGGGGAAGGAAATCTGTTTTCCTAGCCAGGGGAACTGAGACACACAACACCTGGAAAATTGGTTAACTCCCACCCCAATACTGCGCTTTAAGGAAACATGCACACCAGGAGAGTATATCCCACACCTGGCCGGGAGGGTCCCACGCCCACGGAGCCTCCCTCACTGCTAACACAGCAGTCTGCCACGATCTATCCGCAAGGCAGCAGCGAGACAGGGGGAGGGGCGCCTGCCATTGCTGAGGATTAAGTAGGTAAACAAAGCCGCTGGGAAGCTCGAACTGGGTGGAGCTCACAGCAGCTCAAGGAAGCCTGCCTGTCTCTGTAGACTCCGCCTCTGGGGACAGCGCACAGCTGAAGTCCAATAGGGGAAGCAGCGGGGGCCGGTGCAGACGCGAACGACTCTGTCTGACAGCTTTGGGGAGAGCCGCGGATCTCCCAACACGGAGGTTGAGATCTGAGAAAAGACAGACTGCCTGCTCAGGTGGGTCGCTGACCCCTGAGTAGCCTAGCTGGGAGACATCCCCCACTAGGGGCAGTCTGACACCCCACACCTCACAGGGTGGAGTCACCCCTGAGAGGAAACTTCCAAAGGAAGAATCAGACAGGTACACTCGCTGTTCAGCAATATTCTATCT